>VNJZ01007703.1:0-41483 GCA_008042795.1 Drosophila asahinai | reverse complement strand
CTGATTGGTACACCACCATTTGTTTGCCTGAAGTCTTCGGTGAAATTCGAAAAACGAACAAGGGAAGACGCATCATTGTGCACCATGACAATGCGAGCTCTCACACATCGGCTCAAACCAGCGCCTTTTTGACTGGCCAAAACGTCGAATTGATGGGTCATCCGCTGTACAGTCCTGACTTGGCACCAAATGACTTCTTTTTATTCCCTCACATCAAGAAGAAAATGCGTGGTCAACGATTTTCGTCGCCAGAAGATGCTGTTGAAGCATTCAAAAACCATGTTTTTGAGGTGTGTCAATCAGAGTGGAAAAAGTGCTTCGAAAATTGGTTTGAGCGCATGCAAAAGTGTGTAAATCTTGATGGAGAATATTTTGAAAAACAATAAAACTATTTTCCTTAATAAATATTCGTATTTTCATTATTAGGCCAGAAATATATGTAGCAGCCCACGTATCTGCCTGCTCGGCCTCACGTACCGCCCCGGAAAATGGAAAATGCTGGGGGAAAATGGGGCTAATGGACCAGTGCTGGGCTGCAGTTGTTTAGCTCCGATTGTCGGCTGTTGCTGTTTGTTGACTGTTTGTTGTTTGCTGGTTTATTATTAGCCCGCAAAGAAGTTTAGCGAGGTAAACACACACACACACTGACTTCACATATCCCAGGGAAATCAGAAATCGGAAATCGGGGGAAAAATGGAAAATGATTTCGAAAATCGTGCTCGACGCAACAAAGCGGGAACGGGAACAAAAGGAGTACGAAAATAGCGCAACGAGGCGTTGCCTCGAAATACGAAATTTCCTCCCCAAAAAAACTAGACAGAAATTGAAAAATATTTTCGAACAAACCGAAACAGTTGCGCGTGCAATGAGCAACCGAGGAGGCGGCGAGTGGCAGAACTTGTCAATTTTCCAAAATATCATCCCGACGTACGGCAATCCGCATTCGTAAACATTTGCCAGGTGAAAACTCAATCCCAAAAAAAGTGCAAACAAGAAAAAAATATACTGCGCGACAACTAAACAATTTTGTGTACCCCGAAAATAACCAACAGAAGGTGTGCAAAGGTGTAAAAACATTATTCCCCTATAACGGTGGCTTTTGCACCTGGCCGGCAAGGTGTGAAGGCATTAAAAAAAAAAAGGAAACTCGAACCAAAACAACGGGGAAGCAACGAAAACTGCAGTGACAACGCCAAGCAAAACAACAACAAATCAACGCAATTGTAGTGGAAAAGTTCTCTTATCGCAGCAGGAACTTTCGATTCCCTTTGTTTAGAGATTAAATTGCAATAAAAATCAACTTTTAGATACGAGTTTAGAGTACAGAAAATATATATACGTTTAAATAAATTGCTTCGTTCAAAAATAAATAAATAAATATTTTACAAAATCGTTTGTAAGCAAAAGAGCTAGCTTACAGCAGTAAATAAATATTAAAATAAATAAATAATAACAGAAAACTCCAGAATAATTGAAAGCTTGATAAAAGAAATATTTTTGGCAACAAATTGTTTATTATTAGATAAGAGTATATATGAATTAGCAAGGTTATTGCAATTAAAATGACTATTGATATTTAAGGGAACAAATCAGATGCTAAATAATGGAGAAACGATTCTTAAAATCTCTTTAAATAATTACCTTTATTTTAATACATAATATTTAGAGTGAGAACTCTATCAGAAAACCCTATAATAAAACAAATCTCTTTAACAAGGCCTTTTAAAAATGAATAAAAAGGAATAGACCACTTGAAATTTTCATTAATTAAAAATAGCTGATAAAATCCTTTTAATAATCCCAATTATCCCTGTCCAAGTCCCCAGTTCAACCCCAAGATAGAGTAGTTTCCAAAACAATAACGTGCCGCAATCGCAATTTTCGATCTGTGCGAAAAAATCACGAGGACGAGGACGAGGACCACCGCCCGCTGCGTTTAGCGCGTTTAGGGGATTTACATTATTCAAAGCGAGCGGCCAAAGGCGGAAGCCCGTGACGTAAAAGCCGACCCCAGCCCCGATTTCGGCCAGGATGAGCCCTTGGTCACCGGTCCCGAGCCCAGTGCCCAGTGCAAATCAAAACACACAGCTTAGTTCGCCGCCAACCGGAGTCTGTTTGCCTTGGACTCTGTCCGAAAGGCTTAAAGCCCAGCCCCCGCCGAACTAGAGTGGTCTTGTAGCCAGATTTCATGGGATGCGGTGGCTGGCGTTCCGTGAACACGTTTCTCGGCCACACACCGATGTCTGGGCACGTTCGCATCAAGTGGTCCGACCTGGCAGGCGTTTTGTTTATTTGCCTTCGCTGGCTTAACGTGCGGCGAAGGCGACTCTGGGCTGGCCGCCAGAGAGTGGATATTACGTATACGTGGGGGAGATTGGAGTGTGGAGAGCCGGCGGGCAGTTGTATGGCTGCATCTGCCAACAGCGCGTATACGTAATTTAATGGCACAGGTTTCGGTTTGCTCCTTGCGGCTCACACGGTGTTATTGTTCACTCCAGGCGGGCAGGCCGAGAGGAAACATTTTTAAAGCGATTTAAGCTATGGTATTTCCACTCCAATCACAGGCCAATTACTACAGACAGTTAGTCAAATGGCCTGCACCGACAGAAACTAAAGATATTTAATTAAATTCATGATTTAAAGATTTAAATTATACCAATAAAATATTATAAATTTTAGGTTTTTACTAGAATATTTTATAATGAATTTAATTACAAACATTTTTAGAGGTAACTCGTATTATTTTACCCCAGTGTAGGCATTCCACTCACCTACTTACGTCTGCCTCCATGTGTGACCATGACGCATGGCCTTTTATTCTCAAAACGTCCGGCTATTAGGCTTTCTTCCGTTTGATAAGATACGAGGCACGGTTCTACGGAGTCTACGGCGGCAAGGGGGACACCCACTGGGTACCGGTAACCCATATAAATATAGACGAACGTAATTTAATAACGAGTCTAGATAATGGCTTTGCTCGCCCCTTATTTATAGTTCACACTTTGGGCCAGACCAGATAGACTTGTATAATGAGAATTTATGCACTTGTTTCGCAGGAATGTTGTGCGAGAGATTAAGGAATGCCAGAGATTATGGAATGCAAATAGATTTGTGTTCTGTTGAATGTTTTCGGGGGTAATGAAATGCCAACGATTTCCTCTTGAACTTATTACAGTTCTATTAATACGGAAATTACGGAAACGATTTGAGTATTCTATTTTTAATTATAGATTTTCACTCATCAAATAGAAATGCACAGTATCAGACAATGGGGCTGTGCCTTATAAATTTCTTTACAATTGATAAGGTAGTTCAAAATCAGCCTTATCTTGCAACCACTGCTAATAAAGCATTTTGATTTCACCAAAGATATTTATAAGAAATCTAGAAATATTAGGTAAGGAATACCAGCTATAATGACATGTAATAAGCATTTAATTAATTAACAAAACCAAAAGTTCTACCAAAGGGCGCTGAAAACGGCAACAAGTTGCGAAAAATCTGAATAGGAAGCAGTCTCTGCCAAACTATATACTACTAATGGATCTGCAAATATATATATATATATACATCAATTTCGTGTTTGTTGTTGTTGTCCTGCCAGCTTGCGGTTGCCAAAAGGAAAGAAAATCAAGAAAAATCGGAAAACTGTAGAAAATGTGCTAAACGACAACAGGGAATATAATTTTTATTCGCTTACAAAAACAAGCCGCGAAATGAGCGACAGAAGCCAACAGAACACCAGAGCGGAGCGTACAAATTGCTCTGCAATTTATTTTTATACCAAACAGACACAAATACGAGAGTGCCTGCCATATACACATATATATCGGAGGTTTTGGCCCCCTATATGTGCCTGTGTTTGTTTATTTATAGATACGTATTGGTCGTTCGCCAGAGCCAGAGCCAGAGAGAGAGAGAGGAGCGCCAGATCGGCGAAAAGTGGCCACAGAATTCTCTCAGTGCCGTCGCAGTTATCAGCCGAAACACATTTATAACCACAAAGGAACACACATGCGAGTATTGGCAAAAAGACAGAAGAGGCACACAGCGGAAAACTAGGCCAAGCTAATGAATAAAGAATATAGAAAATTAATTAAAAATTAGAAATATTGATTTCATATTTTTTCTGTCTTGAAAATGTCAAAATTTGTTTCCAAGTCAGCATAAATTATTACCCCTTCCCGATTTCTCCCAGTGCAGCGGAAAACGCAGAAACAGCCTCGGCTGAGGCGAAAAACAGCTCAAATCAAATAGTGTTCGGCCAGGCCAAAACAGTTTGAGGCAAAACGCTCGCTCGCGATGACACAATAGCACAATAGCTTTTTCGCGTTCGAATTTTGCGCTAATATCAAGCATACGCAACGTGGTGCGCCGCCGACCACCAGCTATAAATAAAGAGTATAATTCTTTTGTGCCATTTTTTAAGTGCGCAAAAAAATCGAAAGATATCCAAATCAATTTCTAAAACAGTGAAGTGAAGCTAAAACGCAAAATGTGCTGAGTGATGAGTGAATGAATACCTATAAATTCCATTAAAAGAAAATACAAATAAATAAGCAAAGAGATCCGAACAAGAAAGTTTGTTCAAGTGGAACATTTTGGGAGCTACTGAAAAACGGGTCAACGTCTGAGGGAAATAGGCGCCAAGCGACGCAGCAACATGATCTACATAGATGACTCAGAGCCGGAAGGTGGTAAGTCCACTAATTGCAGCAGAAAACTCGCCGTCAACGCGGCGTATACGCGTTGTGTTTCACCAGTGATAAGGGTCTAGCGCTGTCAACAGTTATCTGTATATATACTGATACTGTTCGCGAACAGGGAATCGTAATTATTGTATATTCCTTGCCAGAGATTAGACCGATTGGGTTATTGGTTCGCTTTTGCCAGCGAATGAATTCCCCAAAAAGCCAAATTGCAAATAGACACAAATCAAATCATCGCAAATCTATGGCTTAGCAGCTGTTTTCTATCCCTGCCTATTTTTATTCCCCTCTTTTTTGGAGCAGTTAACTACGCTTTAATAAAGGGCCAAAACAATAAACATTTTCGGCTCATGATACTGATACCGATGCAAAACATTAACTTTTATGCACAGATAAAAAACAAACCGAAACCGAATGGATCTGGCGAAATCAAGCTGCGAGAATGGCTTGGAACAAATGCTTAAACGATTTAGAGCCGCATCCCAGGGACCGGGGCTTTTAAAAATACATGAATTTCAATAAAATACGACAATGCCCGGCCATGACTATGGGGCAAGTGGGGGATGGGCCGAAAAGGGTGCCCCAGATAAGGCGCACTGCGATCAGGAAACATTTGCGACGCCGTTTCCATTGTCAGAAACAATAAATTTCACGCATAAAACAAAAGAGAGGCCAAATAATTTTTTCCCTCTGCCAGTATTAAAGCCGAAATAAAAGCTAAAGGCGGGAGCAGACACGATGAAGGATAAATGTCACACCAGATGAGCGTTAGGAGCGGGAAAATCCGCTCGAAAAGCTGTGGTAACTGTATCTACAGTGCCTTTAGTCGAAGACAAAGGCGAGTCAAAAACCCCAAACTTCGGAAAAGCGGGGCGAAAAGGAAGTGTCAAGTAGTTGGGCTCCAGCCGGAAATGGTTCAAGGGGGAATCCCTGTAGCATGAAAAATGTCGAGCGTCGGGCAATTCCAAAAATGAAAAGAACTCCGAGCCGGATGGGAAAAAAAGAACTCTTGGACGCGTAACACGAGGCGGGAACAGGAAGCTACCCACAGAGGAGGCGTTGTCCTGATTTAGTGCCATCACACCCCGGCTTCCCTTTTGGCAGGAACGTAGGAGAAAAAAAGGGTTGTGCGTCGTCTCGTTTTGCCAGGCCGTTTTCGCAAATTGGCAAATAACAACAAACGGAAATACTTGCCTACCTGTGGCGAAAGGTGGCAACCTGACCGATTGGCCAACCCTTTGCTGGCCTGGGAACAGGTGTATCTCTGAGCTTTTCTCGCCCCGAATCATGTGCTAATGGCGCATAAGCTGATTTCTCAATTTCCTCTGGCCAGCATCGCTCTCTGGGCAATTACGGCGAGAAAAAGGAACTTTAATCGAAGAGGAAATTAAAGCATTTACAGCGGAAATTGCCAAACCGCAGGACACGTGGATTTTTAATGAAAATGAAAACGAAAATTAACATGAAAATATTTTTCTCTTTGTTTACACAAAACTCTAGTCAAATAAATCAAACAAGCAGGTCTTGTACTATAATATTTTAAATGCATTTCGTTTTGATACATTTTCCAACATCGTTGGCGGAGGCTGAAGCCGATATTGTATAAATATTTAAACAAGAAATCTGCATAAAAATGTTCTGGCGTCATTAGATGAACGAAATGTACATATTTCCACATAAAGAGGCGATATTTCTGCCGCAGACAGTGGAGCTTTGCAGAAGAAGAACCGAAATTATTAGAAATAGATTATTTCTGGATTTTTGCTTATTAATGAGGCATTGAGTTCGCTTTAGGCAGGCCCCTCGCTGGGCGGGAAACATTTTTCATTTCTTTTTTACGCCGCCGCTAACCGAAAAAAAAGAAGAAAGAATTCAAAAATAAATTCGTATTCGAATATTGCCAAGGTGAATGTAAAGCAAACAGGCGAAGGAATCTCTCACTGGCCGTCGTCTTGAGAGGTAACTCTCCCCCCGCACGACTGCCGTCCGATTTACCCCTAGAGTGTATATAGAGCCAGATGCATACATATATATAATTGAGATAAATTTATTTTACGTCGCATTTCATGTTGAAGGTCGTTCGTTGATATTCACTTCAGTTGGCGCTGCGCATTCCTCGAGTCTGCCTCATCGCGGGGTCTCTGTACTCTGCCTCTGCCTCCACTATACATAGTGCTCTCGGGTTCTTCAATGGGATTCTAACCAATATGTTATGGCCAGCGAAGATCGAGAAATTATGTAAATATTTCATGCATTTCCTGATTTTTCGCTATCCCCAATACTTGGCTCTCGCTCAAAATACTTTCGGTATACAGTGAATGGGTATAAGGTTATGTTTCGTCTGAAAAAAAATACAGAAAATTTATTAACACGACTGGCAGAAGCCAAATTAAAAGACATTTAATTTGCATATATGTTTCTGGGGATTATAACAATTTATAGAATATTTAATTCGCCCATAGACAAACCAATATTGAAAATAACATAAAACGGGGCAGCTTAAAATGTTTGTGCCCTCGAAATCCATTTGGAAGCCTGCCGACTCCCTTTGTCTGCAGTGTTGTTTAAATTTTTAATGCGAAAGTATCTCCGGCAGATGTCTGGGCCGCAGCTGCAGGTGGAATGGCAGTATTAAATATGCAGACAGGGCCCCGTGAGTGCATATATGCAGTGCTATGTATGAATATAACGCATCCGCCATGTGGTTCGCCATTCGGCAGAAATGGAAGCGTAACGGAACGGAATGGAGGAATGCCGCATGCTAAACAAATTAAAATTGCAATTTAATGTATTGGCAGGGCACAGACACACAGACACACAGTCACAGAGACCGGGAAGCCTTGTTAAGATTGCATTTGCCAAATGCAAAACCAAACAAACAACGCACGGAGAGATCTGCTTGTTGCAACTCAATTTGCATGCCGACACTTCGCGCCCCAAAATGACAAACGGAAATTTCCATAATGCAAAACATTTTCACCCCACAGAGCCAACAAGAACCCCTCCTAATGGCAACTGGAAATGTTAATCGGGGCTAAGGACGCCGAAAAATAATCAAAATTATGTAAATGCACTCGAATGTTTTTATTTATTAGCAGCCTTGCATTCCGCCTTTGCATGTCATGCAGGTCATTTCATTTGCATTCCACGAAGACTCATCGTCGCTGTGGCAATTTCCCATTTTGCTGATTTATGGGCCCCGCCATATTCGAATGGGACATTCATCCATTCCCCAGCTAATCAGGCCCAATAATCAAGTGTGCTCGATATCCATCCATTGTGAATGCGTAACGCTCCGAATATGGCTGTAGATTATGGCGAAAGAGCAGCTTTATTTAATTTGTTGGCCAGCAACTGCATTTAAAAAGCCATAACTCGCAGCTCTCTCGGTAATCGCCTTTATGCGGCCAAACAGATCGTTAATTCTGAGCGCTTTTCCATTCCGGAGCTGAAATTAAATGAAAGGCAATAAACTGTAGCCTGTAACTGCGTTCGGGGTGGGCCAAGAGTAATGCCGCTGGTTAGCCACTAACTGAGTACTGAGTGCAGGAACATCCTTAGCTGTCCAAGTGAACTCCGGCGACTGACGAGGCACTTTGGATCCTGTTAGCTGTCGGAAGCTGTCCTGTCAATCAAACGTCTATCGGGAGTGACTTGAATGCAATTTGAGCTTGGCTCAGCTATTGGCTGGAAGGTTTCGGAGATTAAGTCTATTAAAGCCAAAATTGGAGATGATTGCTAAATTATTTTAAAGATTTTAGGGGGATTTAAAGAGATAAATAATAATAATAATAATAAACCGATTTGAAAATATATACTTCTTTAAAAAATCTAACTTAAATTATTTGATTTATATTTTTAAAAAGTTTACTAATAAAATCTCTTAAATTTACAGTGCAAAGTATATATAGTAATAAAATATGAGCAGTCACAACCTCTTCTCTAATTAGACTTTTTGGTATTGTACTGATTTGTAATCTTATCTGAAGGCAAATTTTGCTTCGGCCTAGATAAATGTGCCTATAATGTAATTGCAAGTTCTTTGTTTGATTCTCGATACTACTTTCAATTGCACTTTAACAGAAAATTTTAATTTTAACAAGTAAACTGCTTGCTTAAACCAAAATGTTCCATTCAGTGGCTTCTTTAATTTCTTGCATTTATTTTTTAGTTAAGCTTTGATTTCGTCTGTTCCCGTAACTTCCTTCAACTTAAATAACCAAGTCATTCTCTAAACTACCCCCTAAACTTAACAGACTAGTTAAAGCCATAAAAGTGGTTCTTGAACCGACTGCTGAACATGTCATTGGCTGCCGGTCACTGAATATTCGAGCAGTTGCAGCGAGCGTATTGTATAAATAACCTCAACACCATTAAATTGTCAAACGTGCTACTGTGGGTGACTGTCCCTCTGTCCCCTATCCCCTATCCTCTGGGTGTTCTGTGTCCTCTCTGTGTGTGCTCAAGGGGTGTGTGTGTGTGGGTTCTGGTTGTGCCCACGTAGCTGGCAAGTGCAAACTTTATTTAGAGATGTCAAACTGTCGCTCAGACAGGACACGCTGTAGATACAGATGCAACTGCAGATACGGATACAATGTGCCGGAGTGGGTTCCACGTGTCAGCACGCCCGCATTCATTTACTGAAAAGGGGAAATCGAGAAAGGAGTGACGAGAATCCAGGACAGACAGTCGGGGGCGGTAAATAAAGCGTTAAATTTTAACAAATTGCCGGCAGAAGCGCGTGCGAACAGGCACCATGTGGCCGGCCGTCAGTGAATCGATGACCTTTCAATTACCTCGCTGTTATTCCCGATCCCGAGTGAGTCCCACTAAAAACCTGCATCTTGATTAATTGTTTTGTTTGCTGCGCGTTAATTGATTTATCTTGCTGATGCCGCAACTAATTCACAGAGCTGGCAAATTATTTACGGGCGAGCATACGCCTCCCTGCACTCGAAAGCAAATCTGAAAAATTACAATTATATCGAACTTCTCATTAAAATAAATTATACTGTATATTTACCACTTTTATATTCATTTCGAAGCATTAAAAAAATAAATAACTGGTTAAACTTTGATTTAAATGATTTTTTGTTTATAAATCCCAACTGGTTTGGGCATAACATTAAGTGTAACCGTTTAAAAATAATCTTTTGTAGCTTAACAAGTTTTTATGGGACTAAAATGTTATAGAAAAATGTTGAATCTTTTGAGAAAGATACATTCCTTAAGATTATTTTTTTGCAATCATTAAATTCCATAGTTCAATTTATTTAGTTCCGTTTTTATTCCCAGTGCACACATATATCAATACACATATTCGCACTTCTGTGTAAGTGGCACTTCCGGTTGCGATGGCGGCATTTTTAGCCCAGTTTCTGCACTCTGCCACTTACAGTTGTTCTTCAATTAGGCCGCCAAACAAATGCAATTCGATTTGAGTGCAAATATGTGTTCGCACTGCTCGGCGGCTGGGCATCCGAGTATGTGTGGCTATTGCCCTCTGGTATTCCGAGGCAGCCACAGACTTTGGTCTCCGCCTTTGATTTATGAGACCAATGGCCTACACGGACCCACAAATACTACATCTCTGTGTATATCTCTTACAATGGCTGCATTTTTTTTGGCTTCTTCCTTGATTCATTTGTTTTTGGCTTGCTTTTTCAAGTATTTCTGGTTGAATTTAAGGAATTAAATGCCAAAAAGTTTCCCAATATGCAAGCTGGAACCGCAGCTGCTGCAAATGACAGCAGCTTTGGCCTTTGGCACTCGTAAATTAATACACTTTGAGCGAGAGACCATCGATAGCTAGTTATTAACTAAGCGCCAACCGCCATCACTATCGGGCCATGGATCGGCTAGTTCATTGACTAAATTTCCAGGAATTTACGCTAACGAGTTCGGCTCATGCTTTGGAAGCCCCAGCCCTTGGACAGGAAATTGCATACCGCGGTTATTACAGTCGCGGTTACAATAATAGTGGTGACAATACGTGACAATACACGTAAAATAGTTAGTAAGCACTAAAATTGTCAAAGGGTGGATTTATCATTAGCTTCCTTTTTGAATACTTTAAAGTACATAAAGCAAAATAGTTAAAAGTAAAACTTTGATTGAAGTTAAAAAAGTTCAACATCTAAAGCTCTTATTTCAACTTTATGTTAACATTTAATTTAAATAAAAATTCCAATAAATAATTCAATATTTATACATTGCGATATATCAGTATTCAGTTTGATTACAAGTTACAACAAATTTAAATACTTTAAATTGTTAAAAAAACATTTCGCTTATCATTATTTTTTTATAATATTGATATTTTAAAGTAAATTCCGATATTTTTCGACATATACATTTTTACGAAACTTTCTAAATGATGTTGAACGCGATATTTTCGCCAATATATCACAGCGAACTATCCTCTCATTAAACACCCCTTGTACTAACAACCCGAACTTGACCTCGAGTCCACAAGAAACTTTTTCCCAACTATATTTATATACTCTTCGTGAGATTTTTCTAGATTCCCACCAAAGCCAAGCTAATTAAAAATATTGTGGTATTTACTTATGAGCCAACTTTTCAATTTCCACATTCACCTGCTAAAGTTTCAACGACAAGTGTTGCTCATGAACAGCGGGGAAAGTGGAAAGTGGAAAATGGCACAGGAACAGGGGCAGAAAGTCATTTATGAGCACGGGAAGGGGAACTCCGTGCCGCTGCCGCATGTCGCTCATTAAATTAATTAAACGTTGAGTCGCGTCTGCGAATCGCAACTGCATCGGCTTCTTTTCCTATTTTCCCCATTTCGAGACACTCGCTCACAGTTTAGGCATCTAACAGCTTTGAATTCTCACCGCGCGCCGTCGTGGTGCACTTTTGATGCCATTTCGCTGCAGACTGTGTAGAAAGTTTTAATGAGTTCATTGCGGTGTGCATCGTTAGTCTGGCTTGAAATTGTTGTGCATTTTCGAAGCGGCTGTTCCTGGTCCTGCTCCTGCTTTGCTCCTGCTACAGATTTGCCAGATTTTCCCCGCATTTCCCACTGATTTGCCTTTGTCGATGAGGGAGAAAAACTCCCTGGCCCGGACTTGTGTGTTTATCCTTGCGTCTGCAGTCTGCAGCCCATGTCCTTTTTGGGCCATTGTTGAACTTTGGAATTGCCTTGAAATTGCTGTGCTCACATCGATCAATTAGCAGGCCTTTTACGCAGAGACAGCGTTTTCGGGGCCGCCCAGCTCAGCGCTTAAATTTAGCGTCGCTGCAGTTGCCTTTAAGCACTTTTCGTCCAGCTCAACTTTCGGTGATTAAAAATGAAAACAGGATGGAAAATTCCCACCAACACACACACACACTCTCACACACGAATCTCGAATGGCGGCGTTGATTATAAGCGCGAAAAGCTCACCCATACAGCCGGGCGGAGATTATGTGTGTGCCCACAAAAGCCAGCGTAATTAATGTGTAAAGGGATAACCAAAGGACGAGAGAGAGAGAGAGAGGAGAAAAACCCCATGGAAAACCCCTACAAAGCGGTGGCAAAAGCGATTCAAGACTGGCGTCACACACGGCGTATGCGTGACGTTCAAGGCGACCAATATTTTCGCCCTAAAATAATTGAAATGCATAGAAATAACTCGCTTAGAGTCCTTCTTGACTGCCAACTGACTAAATGAAAAGCGAAATAAGCCAAAATGAAAATTCCAATTGAATGAGTCTGGTAATGGGATAAAAACAGGAGTAGGAGCAGGAGCAGGACCAGGACCAGGACGACACGAGGACACGCGACACATGCATACAAATTTCTAATGCTAATTTCATTGTGACAAAGCCGGCGAAAATTAAATAGAATAAAATAAAATTGCATCACCAAGTAAATTGGCATTTTGAGCACACAAAATACTAAAAAAGAAAAGCGGAAACGAGATCCCGTCAGAGAGTTTTTCTCGCATAAATTTTGAATGGCAATTGCCCAATTAAAGTGTGCCGCAAAAGTATATGCAGCATAAAGTGGAAATTGCCTGGGAAAAGCTGAGGAAATGCCACCAGTTGTTAGTGTGCCACACTGCATTAGAGGCGACCCAGAGAGAGCGAGAGCTTTACGACAGTCGGGGACGTTGCCTCCTCTCAAGGTTCCCCCACAATCACTCTCACCGCCGCACTGATTATTACTTTTCATTTTTTCCATAACGATTTTCATTTTTCCCTCGCTTTCCGCACATGCAAAAATAAAATAAAAAAGAGGCAGGAGGAACAGGCACTGGGCGTTGTCGCAGCGGATTTACGCTTGGCATGCATGAAGAAAAAAAAATGATGAAGATGAATTGCCGTTGTTGAGATACAGCCGAAACATTCGATATAGATATGCGCGAGGATTAATATGGAAATATATATGTATGGAAAAATGGCTACATGGTATTGATTTGTCTCCTGTCAGCCGTCCCTGTTCGCTGGGCCAAGAGCATTTGTTTAAAAACAAAAAACGGAGGCTTAATTCCGCAAGTTTTACTTGTCATTTATCATTTATTGAATTCGTTATCGGGCGAACATTTAGCGAACATCTAACGTGTCCATTCGATTGAGAGAAATAAATTGTCTGCGGGTGGCTCTAATCAAGGATGGATCTGACAAGGATCAAGGGTTCCAAGGGCCTGGAAACTTGAACTGAAGCAACATAAATTAAACAGGATATCCCAGAGATCTCTGGGATTTTCCAAGAGCGAAAATCCTTATTTAAAGGTTTAATAACTTCCAAGGCACCGTAGAGTCCTGTTTCTGGCAAAGTGCAATCTTGGGCTTTCATGAGCATGCATTTGAATCTGCTTCCTGGCTTTGATGTCCCATTAGCCAGGCCAACGGCAAGTGTGAATTCTCCTAGCCCTCTCTCATTTTCCTCTGCATTTATGCATGACCATTTGATGAAGACCCAGTGAGTGGGTGTGAGAGTGTGTTGGAAGATCCGTGTAATAACCAATTTGGAATGGCACATATTCACAGCGTCACCATCCCCGTCACTGTTACAGCCGTAGTAGAGGCAAAGTTTTGCCATTTTTTGTAATCCGGCTGCCACCACACACTTTCATCTGAGCTATCCCATTCTCATGCCTTCTATATCCCAGGCACTTAGGCTGATTAAAATGCACAGACATTCCCGCAGCTTCAACAATAACTGGGAAAATATCCACCAGCAACTGTGCAGGCCACATTGGCAACAGTTTTCGCCATTAGTTGGCACAATGTCATCGGCAGTAATTTGTAGGTGGTCAAAAAGGGGAAAGAAGGATGAAAAATATCACAGTTAAGCAAAGAATTTAAAGCTGTCAAAAACTTAATTGAATCTGAAATATGGAAAGAAAGTTTATGGTAATTTATTGTAATTATTGAAGCATTTAAAGTTTTGAAAATGTAAAACCTTTACTTCGTTTTGTATACCTATACTAAGGAAATATAAAAAAAAGGACTTATTTTAATATCTACCCAACCAACATTACAGAAACAATGGTTTAATATAATAATACCTTAAAAACAATTTATTTGAATATTTACAAGTTTTAAACTTCTATTAATGAATGATTTTCGGTAAAAAAGATGTGGCCAGAGCATTTAAAGAAATTTCACTAAAGTGATACTGTTATGAAGCTGTAATCGCAGGTCGCCAGACTAACAGAGAGGGCGATAAAACACGGCTCTCTTGACAGTCTAGCCTTGAACATTGCCACCTAGTCTAACATCGGTAAAGAAGAGAGGACTGGCTTTTGTGTTGCCATTTTTCGTTACAATAATTTAACTTCAGAATAAAAATACAATTTTGTAAGATCAAATATTTCCAAATGCGGGAAACCCCCAATATTGTTACTTCGAAAACCAAAAGTAAACAACATCACAGTTTACAATGCAGAGACTAAAATCTTCCTTTGTTTCGAATTTTTGCAAATTATTTAACTCGACAAACAAATAGCTTAATGCTGTGCGAGCTCTGTGCTAGCTGCCCGGAGAAATGCGTTCCGCAAACATACATGCTATGTGTAAATAATATTACTTGCATGCATTTCCCCGTGTGGCCTTGCCATTAAATGCTCGGCATTCTCGAGCGGATTGCTTTGCGTCCGACGAAGGCGCTTAAGTTGGTTGCATAAAAAGTGTTATTAAAAGCGAATATAAACAATGAGGAGATGCCAGCGAGAGACTCGACCCTCGTGTTTGGTTATAACTTTGTTTCTGTTTTCAGTTCGTATTAAAATGCCGACGTCTGGCGTGCGGTTTTCTCTCTTGTTTCACGTTTTTGTGGCAGGCACATTGACATCCGTATTCGTTTGATGTGCAACAGTTTGCATTTGTTGTATACATTTTTCATTGCTTCACTCACGAGCCCTTAAATTGTGTTATTAAAAAAATTTCATTAAGGACATTACACAATTTTATGACAGTAACAAATTGCAGCCCCTCAATCGATGGGGGTGGAAACATTTTTTCGCTTCCGCCGAGGATTTGGTTCGTTCAGATTTCTTTCATTTTTAATCTGAAAGTCAAGGCAAACTTGGCAACAGTTGCCAAAATGAGCAGGAATAGGAGTAGGGGACAGGACCGGCATATCCTTGCAGACTTGACAACCGGAGCGAAGGCAAATCAAAGAAAAATTTGCTGATTTTCATATCAGAAAAAATTGCCATCGTTGGCACAAAAAATCGTTCGCCATTTGCATCCTCCCCGAGTGGCACTCTATTGAATGAGAAGTGCAAATATAGTATCTCCGACTCCCTCGCTCGCCCACATTCCCGGTTTTATTGATATTGTGCATAAATTAACTTTATAAAGTTTTTTGAATTGAATCTGCAACGAGTTGCACTTTTGAACGCGACCCACACACTAACCCAGACGCAGTGGGAGTGGGATATAGACCTCTTGAAAGTGCTTCCGAATATATCTATATATCCGAAGTGTTGTCTGACACAGAATTCAAACTTCAGACGAAAGCCATTTAACAGCCAACGGAGATAAACTCGTTTAGCTCGATAAGTACCAGTTATGGATTATTTGAATAATTGTTTAATAAGTAGATACTTATACAGCTGCCGATTAAGTGCGATTAAAACCCTGGAAAATGCTAGGGTTCATCCCTTCAAATGTATATGTATTTAAATATTTATTAAAGGAAAAAGTTCAGGAGTTTTTGTTAAATAATTATTAAAAAGAAGTTCGGCTATTCCTCGATAGCTATATAACAGACGGACTACCCACTTGCTACAATCGCCTATCCATTTAAAGTTGTCACATAGTTTAGTTAGTTAAGAAAGGGAAGGATTGCTCTTGACTAGTTTTCAGATGAAAATAAAATTTTAGCATGGAAGTAAATAATTAATTCCCATTTACCAGCACCTTACCAGCACCTTAAAGAATATCTTAAAGAATCATTACTCCAAAGAAAATACGTACTTCATGAATATGGAGAATGGAATAACAACGGATACATCAATATTATTTTCTCCATCTCGCTTTTTTATCGATCCTTGTATTATATGCACATCGTGGAGCTTAATGGAACTGAAATTGATTTACGAAAACACTTCAAACGGCTCAAGTCCAATTTCGATTGCATTTGGTTTGTGCATTGGGTAGACGTGAGGTCGTCAGCACCGCAGTCCCGCAGCCACGCCCACCGCCTTCTGGCAAAAAGCATATGGGATCTCGTCCCTATACATCGTCCTTTCGGCATAAGCGGTGCAGTGCAAATGCCAAGCAGAGTCGATATAAATTCATTTATTCATGAGCTCGGGAACCAGGAAATGAATGGGAGCCACCTGCCGCCGCCCACTCACTACCATTTGTGAATATGTCTCCACAAAGAAAAATGAATATCGATTTGGGACTAAATAGATTAAATATCAGGAGGATATTTGTATTTTCTGGGGGATCTTAAATAACTTTTTATATATTAAAATATTTAATTGGTGGAATTTTTCCATTAGTGAGACACTTTAGCATAATATAAGAACATTTCATAAAAAATATGGGTTTTATTTTGATTTTATGTATTTATATTATTTATTTTATTTGTGTATATTTTGCATTGAATTGTCAAACAGCACGCATTATTCCATGTATAAAAATATTATAAATACTAAAAATCTACAGCTTTCAAAGCTTTACCTTAAAAAAAATTGGCTTAGGCACTGAACTCATATTGACATATACATAGTTTAATCTTTATATTGAAAAAATATGTAGCTTAAAAAATTAAAATCGCAATTTTCTGAGCATAAAAATATTAAAATAATAAAAGGGTAAATTTTTAAAGCTTTCCATATGCAATGATTTAATATTAAGCCAAATTGCATAAGCTGTGTCGAGTAAAGCGGGAACATGGAAAGTGTTCCATATTGAAACTATAACATATTTATTATAAATTTAAATTTTCAATTTATTCACAAACAAGTACTATAATTATTTGCCGTGTAAGAGGATGAATCAGACTGCAAGTACATACATTCACATCCGTGCATAATGATTCTCTACGCTTCTGTTAAAATTATATGAGCGATGAAATAACCCCAAATCGCGTTGTCCCACTTCGATCTCACATTTGCATCTTTGAAATTATGAGTTATGAGGCCGAAAAGTTGCCAAAAGTTATCCTTTCAAAAGGCTGACATATTCTCCTCCTTCAATTTCTAAGCCAAGTGTTGGAACGTGTTTGCCCGAACTTAAATTGTGCGCATTATTGGCAGAGTGCACTCAAATGCACTCACTCACTCTCACTCGCCGGCTCGCTCCCACTCACTAGCTCTCGCTGCATAAATTTGCGCCGAAAACCGTTTAAACAAGATATGGCCAAAAGGGGGGGGCGTGGCCAAAGGAGAGGCGTCAAGTCTCGGCAATCGCTGCAAATGCATGCGGAATACAAGTGCCTCGCTGCACACAAATAGCAAAGAAACACACTCCCGGCACACACACACCGCACACACACTCGCCATGTCTCCATCATTTCTATTCACAGCAGACGCTCAACTTTCACTTTGAATTTGCCAAGTTTGTGCTGCCTTTCGCTCGTTCGTCCTTCTCGATTCTGAAAAGTCTCCTTTGCTGTCGCCGCTTGCACACAGCTCTGCTCTGCCTCGCCTTTGATTTTAAAGATTTATCGTGTTTTCCGTAGCATACTTATGTGCGCCATTTACATATTAATGGGACAAGCTGCTACGCAGATGACAGCATTCATAGGCGCTGGCTAACAACTTAACCCCTTAAATACACCTATTAAAGGGAGGCTGGAAAGAGAGATGAAAATAAGGTAACAAAGCTGGCAAGGAGTTGCAATAATGGGCATTAATATACTTAAGAAGAACCGTACATAAAGAGCCTTTAAAGATTCTTACAAGAACTATACCTGAAAAATATCTTTTGACCTTACTTTTAATGAAATTAATAAATAACGAAATCATTACATATCCCTTAGTAAGATTGAGACAAAAAAATAGCACACTGTTTGATGAAATTAACCATTTTTTTATTTTTTCCAACAAAACTAAAGCAGTTCTCAACTTATCCCTCATTACCCTTACTTTATAAGCCCATTTTATCTATATCGAAGAGAACTACCTATTAAAAAAATTTCCTTCTTTCGTTCTGAAACAAACTTATCGTAAAGAAAACCAGTTTTCTACCCTCCTAAAATTTATCTAAACGTTAAAGAATGACATTGTGCTGTTAACTGTGCTGTTAATTATCGAAACCTGCCCTAAATCTATCCTGTTCTTAAAGATAAATATAATTTTTTTAATCACAGCTATTTCTATGCAATATCCCTAAATATTTTAGTTATTTCTTTATCGTATCGAGCAACTTCGTGTTATTTCTTACTCACACAAAAGAAACTGTACCATGCTAATTGGCTGTTTTTAAATAAACCTATTTTAAAACTGGTTAGTTAATTGATTTCCTAAATTTCTTCCGCCTCAGTACTATTTCCGCCCGACTGGTTAACTCATGGGTTAAACTTACTTACTGACGCACTTTTACCATGACCCCTGACCGGATTATCAATAATTCCAATTGCGAATCTTTGAACTCAACTGTTACCATGCCTCTGCCAAAATCTCCAGGGATTATTGTGGTCAAAATGTCAAGTTGAGACTCTTGTGCTTAATGGGAAAAATATATGAAAAATTGTACAAACCGCACCGGGACCCAGGGAAACCCCCCGGAGCACACACAGGCGACACAATAATAAATATGTTCCAGTATATGTACATGCTCATATTTGTCACAATATTTCCACTCGTCACTGCTGTTGTCCCCATTTCAGATCCTGCACAAATTCAATTGAATCAAGTCATTTTTATTTGTTTGGCAACTTGTAGACGTACAACGGCGAACGAATCAAATTCTGAAAAGGGTTTCCCCAGCAAACTTGTCTGCAATATGTCCTGCGAAGGACTCGTTCTCGTGTATGTCCTGTGACAGGCACAAACTGTTGTTGAGCAGTCAGTCAGTCGAGGACTTGCATGCTCCCATAATAGCCGATATTAAATGCACTCCGAGCCGGGGCCCTGGACAATGGAAATGATTGAATTGCCATATTGCAACAACCACTGCCCCAGGCAGCTCGGCCCGATGTTATTGTGCTTTATTTTGGTTATTTTTTTCGAGCTGGAACAGGAAATCTAATCAAATCACTCGGTTGAGGGCTTAATCAGACCGAAAACCCATCTACGGCTTGTCCAATTATGGCTGCCAGCTGATAAGGGAATTGTTAACTGTTGGAGTGGCATTACGGAGAGCCTAAAATGCCATATTTTCCAATGGATTTCTTGCAGCATTTTGCACTTGCCAGTAAACTTTTTTATAGTCTCAACTGCTTAGTTAATTCCATCAATTTCCCCTCTCTGTTTTGCAGTTCTGGAACCGGCGTTTCCCATGCGCGATGTGACCATAAATCGGAACGTCGATGCCCATAAACTCTACGATGTGCTCGGCGAGGTGGGACGGTGAGTACTAACCTGCTGCGGTTTCAATCGCCCAACATCCTCTGCCATCACCTAATCGATTTTATTCCCCGTGCAGCGGCAAATTCGGAACGGTGTACAAGTGCAGGGACAAGGCGAACGGCCAGCTGCAGCTGGCGGCCAAGTTCGTGCCCATCCCGAAGCGGGAGGACAAGCGGAACGTGGAGCGGGAGGTGGAGATTATGAATTCATTGCAGCATCACCTCATTATACAATTGTACGCGGCATACGAATATCAGAAAATGATGTGCGTCGTCCTGGAACTGTAAGGAAGACTTCCCGGGCGAACCCGAAGCCCAAGGCCCATACGAAATGAATGTGTTGATTTTGTTTGTCCATGACCAAGTCCATGTCCTTGTCCCATGGGTGTAACTCCCTCTATCTCTCTCTCTATATAGCTCTTTATATTTATTTATGTATTATATAAGGGTGAAACGAATTGGATGAATAATATTAAGGAAAGGAAATGGTTACATGAGGGTCTTTATAAAGCTTAATTCTATGGAAAGTAATGCTTAAAAGATTTTACAAACAAATTCATAAAAAAAAAATGCGAGGACAAAATTTGGTTAGATATTTTCAATATTTTAAAAATAATACTGCACTCTAAGTATGAATCTGAGTAAATTAGTGTAACCTAAATCGACTTCCTAAGGCTTTGTGCTGCGTTTGCACTATAATTCCCAACTAGTTCCGTCTTTTTCTTTGACACTTATTTTAGTAATTGAATTTGCAAATTCATTTTAATTCCTGTAGCTATATGAGAACCCCTAAAAACTTAATTTATTGGAAACTATTCCCAAAAAAATATATAAGTAAATATAAAATACATAAAAACTAAATTTAAAAATAAAAAAAATATTTTAAAATATACTTAACTCTCTAAATCTCTTAAATCTCTAATAATATAAATTTGAGTAAATTACTAGAACGACTTTCAAAGGTTTTTAACTAAAATTAATTTATAATTCCCAACCAGTTCCGACTTCTGCTTTGACACTTCTTATAGAAATTGCATTTATAATTTATTTTGAATGATTTTTCATGAATATCCACTTAATTTAGGTTTAACATTAAAATAGAGAACCTAGAAATACCAAAAAATCACCTTTCCTTTAAGATTTAGGTTGATCATCCAATTCGAATCACCCTAATGTTTATATTTGTAGCCCACTATTTCACTATTTGTTAAGTTTGTTGTCCCCTTTGTTGTTTGTTGCCACATTGTTGCTGGGGACAGGGGACAGGGGACAGGGGACAGGGACGGGGACACAATATCTTGCAATCAGTGGGAATGTGCATAAAATGCGATTTACACGTACGCACATTATCGTAAACTAGTAAACTTTTCGCCCCCAAGCACTCACACACACAAACAGACACAGACACAAAGGAAAGTCGAAAGAAAAGCCTTAAGCAACAGGTTCTCTCCTTCGCACTCTCCGACGGCATTTATACAAATTTATAACAACTTTTATTCGCCTCGCGAAAGTTTGCGCCTCAGCCTCCTTTGTCCGCAAATGAATGCTGACATGGGTTAAGGGTCTAATGGCCCATAAAAACGTTTGAGGCAGGTGCCTCGTTCCACTGATTAGTCAACGGCCTTGACCCACATTGGGGAAATAAAAGGGAACAGCACGACGTGAAACAATTTCATTTTCATAGAGCCAAGTCCAGGCCCAGGTCTTTGTCAACTTAAATTAATTTTCGACAAAACACAAGGCAACTGCAGTCGGAGAACTTGTGAAGCTGTTGTTCTTGTCATTTTTCCCCTTCCCAAAAGAAAAGTTAATTGTTGACTTCCATAGTTCTCCCTGGCATCATATTCATAACAGAATGTTCAACTACGGCCGACATATTTTCACAAGAGGAGGAAAATTCCAGCAAGGAACGAGTCCTGCAGCAGCCAAGGAAGTTTATGGTGCTGTTCAACTATTAAGTTTCCTTCCGAGAAACGCTGTTAAAGAGGAGAGTAAACAAAAATACCCCAAACTCAAACAAAGTGCGAGTATTTTAACCGGATTCCGAAATGGCATAGTCCTCGTTTCAGCATAAATATTTAAACAAATTGGCAAATACTTTGCACTTGCCATGCAAAATGCAAAATCATCGGGATAAAAGCTTTAACGGATTCTGTTAATTGACAGAATATTCCGTAGGGACTGGTTTTTGATCAGAATTTAATGAAATGCCGTTTAAAACAAATCACATTTGTGTAATGGACCATTAAACTTTAAAAATCAGCAGTTGAAGGGGAAAATTATTTAACCTTTTGGATAAATGAGTGCTTATTACAAACAGTTTCCTGGCAAAGACCTTTAACCAATTTAAATTCATATAAGACTGTTTATTTTTGAGTAAATCTTATTGGTAAAATCCAACAGAGTTTCCCAGCACCCAGCATAAAATTAAATTAACTCTTATTAGACTATTTTTGAGTAGTAAAACACACCCGTCAGACCTAGAATTGTCACAGGACTCGGCAGCTATCCATTAACTGACAAACAATATTCCATTTCACACACGAAATGAACAAGGTTTCACATACAATTTTAATTTACTCGATTTCGGGGTGAAGTGCATCAACTAACTAAAAACAAAACCGACGAAAAAAAATCAGAGAACAACTAATGCAATGCAGGCTTTTCTCTCATTTTTTATCCGACATTTATTATGAGCATCCGATGGATGATGGGAGGACCGGACCTTTTGTTTTGCATTGTCCACATGTTACAGCACTCGACATTTATACATATATCGAGGCAAATCTCGGTTGACATTTGTCGAGTGCCCGAACATAATCCCTCCGATGCCGTTAGTTGATGCCCGTCACCCGTGCGGATGGATGGATGTTCATGGATTATCTGATTTTCGTGTTCTGGCAGAGCAATCGGTACTCTTGTAAATAACATAACTAGGTTTAGGGTCAGGTAAGGTAACTAAAAACCAATCTAAACGGATCTAAGTCTGGTTAACGATGAGGAGAGACTAATTGAAAGGCGATAACTCTGCTTTTGGTGCTTGGCTTGCCGTGTTTTTTGCGTTCTGTATTGTTTGCTGTTCTTGTGATGCGATTTTTGATTTAATTTTCTTAGTATTTAAATTAATATTTATATTGGAATTTTGCAGCATTGAAGGCGGTGAACTCTTCGATCGCGTGGTAGACGATGAGTTTGTCCTGACCGAGAGGGTCTGCCGGGTCTTCATACGGCAAGTGTGCGAGGCCATGGCCTTTATCCATGGCAATGGCATAGTTCATCTGGATCTGAAGCCCGAGAATATTCTAGTGCTCACACAGAAGGGCAATCGCATCAAGATCATAGACTTTGGCCTGGCCCGTAAGTTCGATCCAGATAAGCGTCTGAGGGTGAGTTCGACTTTAGAGAAAATATATTAAATATGTAATAAAAATTCTATACTTTACAGGTACTATTCGGCACACCTGAGTTTGTGGCGCCAGAAGTTGTGAACTTTGACTGTATATCGTATGGAACCGATATGTGGAGTGTAGGTGTAATTTGTTATGTGCTGTAAGTTTAACTAATATTTTTAGGCTATTTAAATAATAAGAAAATCAAATTAAAACAGGGTTATAGCAAAGACAATACAACTTCAAGATTAATTTTTTAAAGATTTTAACGCTCTCAACTTTGTCAGCAAAAAAAAGAGCTGCATATTGCAGAGCAAATGTATGATTGTTCGGCATCATAGTGATTATATTGGTCTTTGGTTGTATAGATATTACCTAATTTTCAGCAGAACTATTTGAATTTTATAGTAAAAAATCATTTTTAAATGAACTTAAGTCCCCCAAATATATCCTTAATTAATTCTTCCCCTGATAACCCCGCTAGATTCAAGCTTAGATTATATTTTTCGAACAATTTGTGCCGCACCCCAGCAATTAGAAATTTAATCAAGGAAAGCCAGCACTCATATCTTAAGGGTTGGTACTTGCAAGAAAACCAATTAAAAATGTGTACAGCTAAAAATGTAATAATCAAGAGGGAAACTGGGGAACGGTGGCTATATCTTCCTTTCCTTCTTCCAGGAATACGAAGTGTGAGCCAATTTAATTTAGTTAATTAAGTGTTGGTTTCTGTTTTTATTTATTCTGCTTACACTGCCTTTACATTTCATGTTTATTGACTTTGCCACGCCCCCCGACTCACACCGCAAAACACACACACACTCATCCGCCCACATATGATGCGATTTGGATGTGTGGCTTGGGAACAGCATCTCAGGACTGTCGCCGTTCATGGGCGAGAACGACATTGAAACAATGTCAAACGTAACCATTGCGAAATACGACTTCGAGGACGAGTGCTTTAATGGCATCTCCCCGGAGTGTCTGGATTTCATAGCCAAGTTGCTGGCCAAGGACCTGGGGTGGGTGCTCCGCTTCTCCCCCTAATTAGAGTTGCGTTCTAAACCCGATCCCCTCTGCATCCACAGCACCCGCATGACGGCCGCCGAGTGCATGAAGCACAAATGGCTCCAGCAGCGGCCGGCTGCCGCCGCCTCTGCCACGCCCATCACAAAGGCCGCCTCCTCGGCGTCCAAGTCGCGCCTGAAGTCAGAGTCTCCTGTGACGGCGCCCTCGGAATCCTCGGAGGATTCCACGGAAACCATCGAGGACGATGAGGAGGAGGTGGAGGAGGTTGTGGTGGCGGCGGACCAAAACAAGGCCCAGGACGATGGGCAGGACGAGGAGCTGGCCAAGCTCTGCAGCGCCGCGGACTTGGAGGTGAGTAATTGGAGCAGAAGGCCCGTCACGCTAACAAACAACCAGCCAGGTGTCATATTACCAGTGATGGAGAGTCCTGGGGGCTTGTACCTGAAAATCGTTAATAGATCTCTACAAGATCCAAAGAAATCTTAAAGGCTTTAAAAGAGGACTTATTGGAGGATATAACTGCATTTAAGGACTCATTGTTTAGGGTTTTGAGCAGGAATGCCAAAGAAATCGCTTTGTTTTTTGGATTTTTTTTAAAAGTATGTCCAAAATAAATAAAATATTTTAGTTACAAAAATACAAAAAGCATATAACTTCAAATCCCTTACAAAAGGGAAATAATTATAAAATATCATTTTTCAAATCATTTAAAATATTGTCCAAGAGTATGCAATTAAATTTTTTAGGGACACAGAAAATGAAAGCATTTAATTAATTAAAAAGAGGATTTATTGTAAATGTTGCACACTTTAAGTATTCTTTCTTTTAGGGATTTATGCAGGGCTGCCACAGAAATCGCTATAGACTCAAAATAATTTAAGAAGTTGTCCAAAAGTTTGAAATTAAATATTTTCAGAACAAAAATAAAATTTAATTTCAAATCCTCAACAAAAGAGAATTTATAGTAAAATATTAAACCATTTATGAGCTTATTTTAGAATTTGAAATGGACTCGGAATAATTTTTAATATAATAATTATATTTTAAATGCACACAATCTTACTTCCAAACCACCACAAATTCTATGGAATCCATGAATCTAGGGCTACTAGTGGTAACCAAAGTTAGAGTTAAAGAAAAGAGGACTTTTTCTGCCACATATACCCACCTTAGCCGTAATTGTACGTTTCGCATCTCTGTGCTGTTGCAGAACAAAGAGCTGGATGCCACAAAGGACAACCTGAAGAACTTCATTGTCCGCTGGGAGACGCATCCGAACAGTCCGTACGTGTTCGACGTGGAGGGCAATGTGATTGCGCCGCTGAGCGAGACGAGCTACCCACATCCGCGGCGGGCCCACGGCCCAGACAGCATGTCCTCGTCCCGAGGTGAGTACGGATCCCAGCGCCAGCGCGACCGCCACGCCCTCATCCACGGCAAGTGAGGCATCTGCATCTCCAACTGCATCCTGCCACCGGATCAACATTGTATATTACACGATTAACTTGTCAAACTAATTGTTGTTCTTAACTTGAATGTGGACCAAGCTGGCTAGCCCAGCCCCCTCTCCAGCCCTCTCTGCTATCTCTCTCTGTCTCTGTGTTAACCCCTCGTCTCTTCGATATAAAGTCTATCTATATATCCCCTTACTTCCGGGAGGGGGAGGAGGAGCAGCTAGCCAGCCAGAACTGTTGTTTATGTTTAAGTAACCGTAGACCTAAGCGATGTGCCCGGCCCGTCCTTGTAGCGGACGGCCGGCTCTATTAACCACTTTGACACTGTGATAATGACAGCCATTGACAAATCAACAAGAACTACTGAAAAATATATCCGAAAATATATGTAAAAACTCAAACTCAAGCACAAGGATACTTCTCTGAAACCGAACTCCATTCCGAAACTCAATCCAATCCGCCTTTTTCCTAGTCCCGAGTCCCCCAACCACTCCCCCACTCCCAAGTTCACGTTTAGATCGACACACACTTGTAGCCACTGTTTCTGGTCTGCCAGCCAGGTAAGCCCAACATCCAGCTCCGACTATCCATCATCCTCAGAGATCGCAGTCGAATTCCAAAGTCAGTCTCATGCTCATTTGTTATCTGTCCGTTTAGGGAGAATCTCTATATATATCGTATATATATCGAACGCTTTGATTAATCCCAGCCAGTGATGTCCCCAAGAGAGATGTGTAAAGTGGCATGAGTAATACAAAATAATTCAGATAGAGATAAATTTGTATAGGGATAACATGAAAGTTAATGCAACTTTAGAAAATATAATTCAATAAAGAGCTATATTTCTGCTTAAATGTTATGTTTGCAAATTTCTCTGTCCGGCCTCTGCCAGCACACGCACAGTATGAACAGCATGTAAAGAACGTACCAGTACGGTCAATTTGTATTTTTGCGGCTGAATTTAGACTTTTTTATAGCTAAATATTTATATGTTTTGGTCAGTTATTTTTTATGAAATAGTACAACATATGTTCCTATTTTTTTCTCATATTCTTACTCACACAAATCCTGATTAAATGCAATCCTTGTAGAATATCACCCACTAACTCCCTCTAACCCCATTTTATAGTCTTAGACTTTAATGAGAGCTATTTTACACAACTCTCTGATCTCTCACCTCAGCATGATCTATCTTTGTCGCTAACACCACTTCATGTACAATAATCTGTCTGTAAAATACCTTTGGCAATATATGTATAATCCCACCGGTCTCCTAACACCCTAACCACTTCTATGTAAAATAACCTAATCGTTCTCCAAAAAATCCTTCTAAAAAACTTCTCTCCTTCCAGTTTGTTCTCCTTCGCCCTGCGAATCGATAGACACTTTGACCGACGAGGAACTGGCCGAGGATGCGGATCTGCCGGAGGAGGATGAGCAACGCAGTGGGGACAACGAGAGTCCCCACTCGGTGTCCACGCCCATCAACGAGTCCCGGGAGAAGCTGTTCCCCACGGTGGACACCTCCAGTCCGGCCACGCCCACGCCGCAGCACCTGTTCAACGAGAACTTCGACGAGTACTCCGGCAGCCAGTCCAGCGCCCAGCAGCAGCGCAGCATGAAGAGCTATCTGCACACCTTCGACCGGAGGAACTCGGATACCACCTACCTCCTGGGCCGTCGCAGTTCCGGCGAGCGGGTGAACCTGGCGGACGAGATACGGAAGCTGTCCGATCACCTGCTCATGCTGGCCGAGATTAACACCAAGCTGGGAGATGGCAATAATAATAATAAGAATAGTGAGGCTACTCCAGCTACTCCAGCTACTCCAGCTCCTGCAGCTCATCCAGCTCCTCCACTGGCAGTGGCACCCTCTGGCAGTACTTCCAGTAAAACCTCCGAGATTAGCCAGGATGGCAAAAGGTGGACCAGCAAAGCCTCTACCAGCAGCAGCTGGAATCGCCCCACTTCCACGGGAGGCCTGCTCAGCCAGGCCAGCAGCAGCTCGCAGAGTCAGAGCAGCTACGACGATGGCCAGGGCAAGACCAAGGTTAGTTCTCTGTCCGTGAGACTGCAGCAGTCCATCGAGGAAACGCCCAAGCTGAGCAATGGCACCAGCTCCGCCAGCACCAAGTCCCAGGTGCAATCTCAACGCAGCGTGCAGACCATGAGCAGCTCCAATGCCAGCTCCAGGAGCATTACCAGCCAGCATGTACAAAGAACCAGCACCACCTCTTCGAAGGTCATCTCCAGCAGCAGCAGCCACAGCACCAGCACCAGCTCCAGCCAGCATGTGTCCAGCAGCGCAGCCAGTAACCAATTCTCCGCCAGCACCAGCAACCCCATTCACAGCGAATCGGCCAGCAGTCGACGGGCCAAGTTCCGGATAAATCAAATGAGCCGGGATGTGCCCGTCGGCCTGCCGGACACCCACCAGACCGTGAACCTGGAGGAGGCGGCCAACACCACCAAGGACTGCCTGCTGCATCTGCTGGAGAAGTACAATGAGACGCGGACCCGCAATCCCATGGGCCGCCACCAGAGCATCAGCGTGGACTGGCATGTCAGCGACAACCTGGAGTACCGCTCCATGAGCTCCATCAATGCGTTTTTCCAGCGCCACAACCACAACGGCGGCGGCCAGAACGTCCGGCACATTCAGTCCAAGCTGGAGGAGAAAGCTACGGGGAAGTAGTGTCCCTCTGCTCCAGAGTCCCCCTGTATATATATATCTGATATATATATATATATTTTTGTATGTATAGGACCGATTTGCGGAAGCGAGTGCTCGTCTAGTTAATGGAACTTAGGTAAAACTTCAAACGTTGCTAAATGAAACAAATTAATATTTATGTACTTGATGTAAGCAATAAATCAAAATAAATTATTTAAATAAACTGAAAATTAAATAATACTTATTGTTTGTTATTATTTAAAGCTAGTTTTGGCTCAATTGAACATTGGAGAGAACACATTCTAAGCTCTTTCAGGGTAAAGCTAAAGAAACGCTCCCTTGCTCGCCTCTGAATGGAACTTATTAGCTGTTAGTGCTGCTTTGCTTGTACATTGAAGGCAAAGCGTAGAAAAGAGAGCAGTGGACCCCTCTTGCGAGATCAGCTTAAGTAAAAACTACATTTTAATTACCTCCAACTCAAAAATGAAACTATTTTTTAAATTTAAAAACTCTCGCATTCTACTGAATGGAACTTTTAAGCTGTCGGTGCTGCTTTGCTTGTACATTGCAGGAAATGCATGGTAGAGAGCGCGGAGAACCCCTGTCCGGTTAAATATAAACTACATCACACTTACTACCAACTAAAAAATCAAACAATTTATTGCAAGTAAACAAATATCAACTTATAAAATGTACAAAATGAATTAATTAACTACAGTTTACAGCTACGGCTACAACCAAAGCAATGGATAGAAATTATAATCAATAAATCAATAACAAGCAATCACTTAAATGATTTAATGCATTTGTTTTTTGTTTTTTTAATTTTTGAAGAGAACAGTGCGTTTTTGTTTCGTTTTTTTCGATTTTTGTTTATTGAAGTGCATGAGTTGTGTGTGTGCAGACTTAATTATACATAGAATACCTCTATACATATAAATATTAGGAGAATACTTTGGACTTTGTTCTTAGTTAGGCCTTACAAATAGATGCTTTGTATAAGTGTTATAAAGTGCTATAGGCTCTGCCTATGTGTATAATTATAATTGTAATCTAGGTATTTGTACATGATAGTTTTCAGGCAAAAGTGTTTTCATAATTTGCCCCAGAGATCGATCCTAGCAAATCATAAAAGACATTTTTAACCCATTTGTTAGGAAATGAGAGCGCGACAATTTGTGTTCATTTGGCGGCATACATAAATCAATGACGTTCAAACGTGCAGAAATTGACACAGAAATAATTCAAAGTTATTCGGTATTCCACTGGTCGAATTAAGGTTAGTAGCAGGCAGCAAAAGCAAGGCGGCAATGAGCTGGAGAAACACCAGCTTATTGTGGCCTCGCTTTAGCACCCGTCCTGGGAAATGCAAGACAGAATTCAATTCTGCTCTGCTCTGAGCTCGCCAAAGCCGAGCAGGGATGAGTTCTGTTGTTCTCCAGACAAATTTCACAAGCAAAAGTTTCCAGCAGAAATTTCTCTGGGATTTAACAAAGTTATGTAAAGTTAGAGTAAAGTATTTCATCGTTATAAAGGTTAAATTTCGGTTGGCTTCAAGATAGTTAAGACTAATTCCATTTAGCTTGCGGTCTCTCTCTCTTCTCTTTTCTAGTTCAATAGTTAGTTGGTTGTTGGTTGTTGTTGTGTTTGTTAAGAACTAATCACTTAGTTTATGGCATTTCTCACTAGAGAAATCTAAAAAGTTTCATTTAGCCCGAGCGCTTACTGGTGGTGGCTTACAACTAATTACTGGTTACGAGTAGTTGAAGACTAACGATTAATATTCGCAACTGTCGCCCTTGCACTGCATATAAAATGGTTCGTAATTAAAAAAAATTAGGAAATACTACACAATCGCAGTGGCTTATAAAAAAATCAAATAAAATTACAAATTGCAATCAGTTGTGACGCGGACGCTTCAGCATCGCCCCGAAGTGCGCTCCCAGGCCGAATCCCGAGCTGGTGCCCGCCGTGGGTGAGCTGGTGCGCAGGCGTTTGGCGGGCGACGACAGTTTCTTGGGAGCCTGGGCCAGGCGCTTGCGCTCCTTCATGAATTCTGCAAAAATCAAAGAAGAGATTGATTATTATTACGTGTTGTTGGTAAATCAAAAAGTCAGCTGCTGCACTTCCTCTCTTCCGGTCGAGTCATTGATCCCAGGGACAGAGAAACAGCAGGCGCCGCCTGTTTTTGCACATTTTGATTTCGGTCTCGGGTAGATTTCCAGATTGTGGCACGTGGCCGGCAGCAGTTCCCTAAAGAGGGTTGCTGCTGCAGCGGCGGGTCCATTCAGGGGTAACAAACACAAATGCCAGACGGCAGCCAGACAGTCGGTCTTCAGCCGGTTTATTTAGTTCCTTTTTCCAGGTAACCAAGTGAAAGCAAGAGTGGTGGTGGTGCATAGCTGCATAAATTTCACGCTCTCTAGCTTACTGGCCAGAGTAGGAGCAAAAAGTACATCCAACCTAAAGCCAGTCGGGGCTTTAAAGGCTTCTCTTCTCCCAACTGGCCACCCTGGATGCGGGTGCATTTATAATGCCCCGAACAGACACTTTTTATGATTATAATTACGCATGCAGTATGTGCGACTGGCATGTATGGCATATACATAAAAAAAAAGCCGAGTACAAAGCAATCAAAGGGAGGTTTGATAAGGCCACGGACTCTGGATGGTGGTGCATTGAAAGCCGATCCCCAGACCCCTCTCTCCTGCTCTCACTGCCCGTAATGAGGTCAGGCCATAGACAAAGCGGAGTCACAGCTGTTGGCATTTATAGATGCAACCCAGCTAGCCCGCATGCGATCGATCTGGAATGGAATTCAACCCCCACTAAGCCGAGGATCAGATCTGCCGAGCTGAAACACAGCTGCACTCAGCTTTGGAGTTCACAACCCTTTTAAAAGGGAAATAAATCTCCCACAAAGCATTCGCTAATTGCTGTAATTTGGGTTTAAGTTCCACCGAGCAACGCCCTCAACTAAAAGTTTATGTCCAGTGAAAGGAAATAGGGAGTAAAAGTGGTTGGCACTAAATGGGAAACCAATTTGCTGTCGATTTTTTCTTTTATTTAATTAAGTTGCCGGGCGGTTTTGCCTTTAATATTAATTTTTAAAAGCCTGTTTCTTAAAATGAAATCAAATAGGTTCTTTAAACCGAGAATTATAATAACAACCTATCATTTCTGAGTCAAACTACAATCAAAATCCACATCCTTAACTATAGAACTGAATTTGAAGTAATACATTTATTTAAAAAATTCAATATCCCCTCTAAAATTTAAAGTTAAAGTCCCACTACTCCCGCTACCACTCCCTCGCTAAAATAAAGTCCTGGGAACCGGAAATAAATAAAACTGGATCGGAACAATTAGCAAAGCCCTTGGGAAACCAATTTATAACGTCTATCGGAGGAGTGCAATCAAGCCTGACTCTGGGAACCGTCAAGCTCGGCTGAACAGGCCATATATTAAATACAAGCCACCCCCGGGGCGAAACTCACCTGTGATTTTTGGCTGTCGCTTGCGCAGGACTATCGAGGAGGTGCTGGTGCTGGCCACACTGCTGCTCAGGCTGGAGGAGGTGAATCGCGACGCAAGCGACTCATCCTGTGAGTCGTAGCAGGAGTCGTTGTCCGTGTTCGACTCCAGCGAGGAGTTGGCCAGGTGGGAGCCAAAGTTCTCCCGCTCGGAACGCTCGTTCATGAGCACGTCCATGTCGCTGGGACTGCTCTCGGGGCGGACGTGGGCGGCACGGGTGAGGGTGTACATCTCCGGCGCGAAGCTGGACTCCTGGAAGCTGACGCGCTCCCAGATGAAGGAGGATTTCTCGGCCAAGGGGCAGCCGGCGCGGAAGTCAAAGCCCCACTTTTGCGTGGCCAACTCCTGGTGGCGCTCCAGTTCGGCGCTGAAGGGCCTGCAACAGAGACTAGGGGTTAGGATTGGGTAACGACTCGGAATTGCGCCGGCAAACTCACGTTTTGTTGGCTGGGCCCTCCGTGGACTTGGAGCTGCCGAAGAGGTCGCGCTTAATGCGATTAAGCTGGCGGCCGCAGGGGAGATTGCGGCTCACCGCCGGACTGCTGCTCATCTTGCAGAACTCCGTCAGCATCACCGGGTTCAGGACGCGTGCACTGACCATGTCGACTGTATTTTTTTCGCACTCTCTGTTTTGGGACGCAGTTTTCTCGCCTGCGCTTTTTGGCCACTTGTTTGCGAATCTCACGCCAAAGCGAACTGTCAAAGTTTTGGCGCCAAAACTTTGTTTTCTCGCTGCCCCAATGAGTGGGAGAGTACGAGAGTGAGAGCGCAGCGAGGGAGCAGTCTCCAACGACGAATCACGGTCTCCACGCGAGTGTGTGTGCGTGTCAGTGGGAGAGCGAGCCTGCGTTTGTGTGCGTGCTGTGTGGTCAGCCTCTTTTGCGTTTTCCCAATTTAAAAGTGAAATTTCACACAGCAATTGTTTATGGAATAATTATAAACAAATTGATTTGTTTTTCTTGCACTTGGTTTCGGTTTTTTAGATGTTTAAACAGGCACCACTACTTCACTCACAAAACTAAGGTTACGAGTGGCTATGTGTCTCTGCTGAGCGATCACTGTATACTTTGAGTTTTATGTTGCCTTGAGCAGCACTATTTGTGTTATATTTATTTATACAACTTCCAGGCGTTGTAATAACTGCGTTTGTTGACTATTTTAAGTTTAGCGCACTGCGCACTGGGTTTGGGTTATATCGGATCGGGGCGAAGGCGAACCTCTCTCGACGAACTCGGAGATACGAATAATAACTGAAAGAATAACAGCCAGCGAAGAGACGGAGCAAAGGCAAATGTCAAACAACCACCGCACGACGTTGCCAGACGTAGAGCGGAGAGCCGTTCGCGCTCTCTGTGCAGCAACCCTCGAATTCAAAAACGATCGGAGAGGAAGATGCACGGCAGCGGGAGTGAAAGAGATGGCGAAAGAGAGCTCTGCGGTCGGGTTCTCGACTGCGCTTTTTCCCTGCGAGCTCAGCATAACGAAAGGGCAATGCACTTCCCCAGGATGCGAATAAGAATACATAAGAAGAGTTTTATAAAGAAGATAATAAAGACCCGATGAATATGTATTGCATTCCTTAGTTATGTATTAAATCACAACTATTTTATCATCATCAGATATTAAATTATATTAAAACAAATAATAAAGTAATCATCCCTCTATCAAGAAAGCTTGTCAAGAGAGAGTGCATTAAAGAGTCGGCTTAGCTTAAGAACTCCCTCACTCCCTATCTCTCTCTTCCTATCGCTCTCTCTCCTTTTCCGTCCTCGTGTTCGCTGCCGTTGCTCTTCTGTTTGTTGTTGCTGCATCGGTGGAGCTGTACTTTTGAACGCGATGGGTTGATAAAAGAAAAAAATGTTCCGGCTTCGGTTTGTTTGGCTTCAAACTGGATTTGTTGCTGTCGAAGAGGCGTGGCAGCAGGGGGCGAGCGACCGAAGGGGGATTTGGGGCACGGTTTCTTTTCACTTTCCTCCCGTTGCCAAGGGGAAAATCGCTTGCAATGTGGGGCATTGGTTCAGAAAGCGAACTTATGTCCAAACTTCGTCATAGAGTTGCAATGGCGATGAGAATTTTCAAATTTCCGTTATGCCTCACATTTTTATTTCCAAAGTTTTTGGCCATTTCATGCTGCATTTTCCCAATTTCCCCCGTCTATTAATGTGCAAAATCGTAAAAAATTAAATTACACTACCAGAGGCAATAAAACGAGATTTATATTGTTTGCACAAATCCAATTAAAGCCCAAAGAAAAGAAAAGGAACAAAACCTTGGAAGTCAGATTCCGGAGACTAAAGACATCATTTGCTTTGTCCCTTTGCACTCGACGAAATAATGGGAAAACCTCTTGGCTTTTCCACACAAAAACCGAGGAAAAAACAAGGAAAAAACCGAGTGCAGTCACCCCAAAAAAAGGCAGACGGACGATCGTTCGATTAGGCAGCATCATTCTATAGATCCGATCCGATCCCTTGTGGTTCGGTCTTCTGTTTATGGGACACACCCTCCTCGTCGCCGGAGAAAGAAAAGCGACGTGAATTTACACACTTTTTAACAAATTTGAGAATTCTGCTGGCGTTCCGCCGGTTGCAGTCATGCCTGAAAACATAAACAACTCAAGAAAGGAGTTTTTCGAAGAGGGGAAAGGGTTCGTGATCCCTTTAAGTAATTTCCTCCCAAGCAGGATATCCTGGTCATATATGGGTTGTGTCAACACACGCGGAAGGGAGGCGTACCTAAGAGGTGGAAAACACTTCAGGAGCAGTTCTCAAGTGTCCCCGCTCATAAGGGCAGCAGCGATCTCAAAGGATTGTCGTGGAACGTGCGGGCATTAGATGATATACTCAAGGTATTCAGTTGATTGGATACTTTAATGCTGGTCGGAATCGAATCTTATCTTAATATATCTAATGTGCACTTAACAATATCCCACACTAAGCCGATAAGACCTTGGACAAATATCATCAGCGCTTCGAAGGTCGCGGTCTGTAAAACACTATCTATCTCGTATCTATTGAGGCTCTGGTCTTGTATAAAATATACGTTACACTCATTTGGAATGCAACGCGCCTTATCGCCTCAGCGCGGCCCATTCCACCCCAGGAGGAGGCCCAAGATATTCCACTCTATTTCTATGGAACACCGCAGGAACTAAAGGAACTATTGAAACGATATGCCACGTGTTCCGGGTGGGGGTGCAAATGTTCAGCGAGCATGACCAAGCGGCTAAGTAACGCCCGAAATGGCCGTATAAGATATATATTTCAAAATTCTCGGTTCCGTAAGGAAATTACCATAAAAACTGTTCAGCTCACGGAACTGTGACCGCAATTTCGAAAATTTTTTGCTAGGCAGGTGTGCTATGTTTAAGGATATTTCAAGGGTTTGGCCAAAGCTTGAAGTGGGAGGGTTTCATAATGAGTTAATGATTGTTAAAAGAAAGAAAGAGAAGAATTTATATCGTATTATTTAAAGAAAACTCTTTTTACAAAAGTAACCCTATCATAGAGTTCAGATTTATAGGGCTTAGAATCTGGGTAATTGCTTTTTAATTTAAAGAAAAATTTTCGAAATAATGAATAATAGTTTGAGCTGTGATTCTGGCATTAATTATACTAATATCTCTTGGCAGACCAAACCCCTTATTTCTGACCATCAGAGGAGCTCCCATAAGCAGGAAACTCATTTATAAAAATATCCCACAACCCTAATCTCAGTGATCCCTATCAAAACAAAATCAAGGAAAGAAGATCTTTTTCGAGTGTTACAAAGCATTTCTCGCTGGCAAATGACCAATCATTAATATTACGAAATCTCTGCCCAGGACATTTATAAATGACTTTTACCTATCTCGAATCTTTTGCTCGGACAAATTGCGGTCAGATCGAGATGTTATTGATGGACTCTTCGAAAGTGGAATGCAAATAGCCGGGGCAAGTATGCAAATATTTAGACTGGCTACCGTTGAAGCTAATCCTTTGCTGATCCTGCCGGCTACTGTGCTACTTTCAATTGGAATCATCAATCACAGGATAGCCACTTGTCCTGGCCACGGAGCCAGGCTAGCATGACAACTCAACTTTATTGGAACAGCGAACAAACAGACACAGAAGGTTGTGTGAAAGGTTCCTCTGTTCCTGGTAAACGCGTGGAAAACGTGTTTCGGAAAATACGTTGGCCCAGCGTGGTGCGAGGAACTCGTTTTATCAGCCAAGAAATTATAAATATTTATGGAAAACCATTTGAGGACAGCAAACCCAGAGAAAGAAAAACAAACACGAGGCTTGGAGTCAAGAAGTTGTCAAATCTCAGCGTATCTTAGGTCAGGGAACCGAAGCAGATCACTCAGAGAGCTGCTGCACATGTATCTTTCGGTATTTGGATATGCTATCTGCCGGCAAACTACCCCAAAAAAAATAGGGAGGGAAGCCTCAGTCACTTTTGGATACATATTCGGCGCGTAATGGACCCAAGGGATCGACCCGAAGACTCCCCGACCAAAGTCAAATAATAATAAAAACGCATTTATGACTGCATCGGGTGAGAAACGCTATAAAGAAGCGATGCAATCAGCGGCGGTGATCGTTCAACGAAGCCAAAAAAAATAAAAGAAAAAATAACCGAAATCCTTTTCCAAATCATCCACAAAACAGGTTGGAAAAAGGAGAGGGGGACACGAGTAGCCAGGGCAGTAGGTACGGCAGGTAGATCGCCGCTTACCTTGGGGTTTTCGATCACAAGACAATTTTATTAGAGAGAGAGGAGCGGCGCATGACCCTTTTCCCACTACAACTGTATAGATCGGAACCAAGCAACGAGAATTAGAATCACAACCGGGGTACAGTTGACCTCGCACTAAGGAAAGTCTTAGCGGACAGTGTGGCCAGAGTGGTTTAAGGTGGGCACTAAGCTACACCTTCCCATCGGGACTGTACATATTTCCTCAAATGTTCAATATCTCAAACTTATTAACCTGATATTTTTTTACTTTAAAAAATATTTTGCATATAAAGATCTTAAAGTTTATTAAACATAAAACTTCTAAAATTCATTCTGATAAGTTAATTCACCAAATCACTTTAAAAATCAGGAAACTCGGCTAACTTTTCAATTATCCAGGACATTAAGGCAGGCACATTAGTATAGTAGGCCTTCAAACCACGCCCACAATTCCAGCTGCCCCAGCTGGTGATCCCGAATTGCACCTGACGATGGGCAGCGCCAAAGTACGAACTGCGCCAGGTGAGCGGCCCACCGGAATCGCCCTTACAAGTGTCCTGGATTTTGCCATTGGTGCAAAGAAATGTTTCGTGGATATTCGCAGCGCACTGCTCCGTGTTCACATATGTCTCCATCAGGGTGTCGGAATGGCCGAAATCCTCCGTTTGTCCCCAGCCCATCGCCATGTAGGAGTTACCCACAACAGAGGTGTACTCTAGGAGTTGTTTTGTCAGGGGCAGGCAAATGGGTTGGATGTGATCTGTAAATGAAAAGATATAGAATAAAAGGAGTACTTATTATTAAATTTATTTATTTATTAACTTTATTTACCTTTGAATACGACAGACTGGTTCAATCTCAGCAGGGCAATGTCATATCCATGGTAGAAAGGTGAAAATCGTTCATGAATCACCGTCTCTTCGATGGCAAAATCTTCCACAGGAGGAGCGCAAAGCGGTTTTTGATCCAGCGTGGTGCAGTCTTCAGTGGAGGTTATATTGTGCTCTCCCAGCCGCACTCTTAATCTGTTCCCAGAATCAGCTTTAATTAATCTTGAAGGAAATGCAAAACTTTACTCACTCGCTTGATTTTGGGCACAGCTTAATGCAATGAGCTGCAGTCAAAACAAATCCTTAAAAATGTAAGAAAAATACAATTAAATTACTTCAAAATTCGTGCTAATAAAATACTTACTTTCCGAAATAAGAGTCCCTCCACAACGACACACTTCCATTTCGTCTGGAACATGGAGCAGCGCCATCCAAGGCTGGGACATCAGGGAGACCCTTCTGCCATTGATGATCCTGTGGCGCAGTCTTTGGACTGGAATGGCATTCGATAATGCTCCGCAGTTTAGTTTTTTTAGTTTCTGATAGGCAGCATTTTCCTTGGGGGTTAAAAGTGGGTCTTCTGCTTGTATTAGGGATGTTACGAAAATAATAACCCAAGAAAATATGAAAAGCAAACACTTCATGATCCAAGCACAGTGCGAAAGCGACTAAAAGCTTATCAAGAGACTCTCTGTTCTCAGAAGCTGCTTATCGCCTCAGAGAATCATTGAGAAAAAATAAAATCATCCAAGAAACAAGCAAAATGAAGTAGAATAATGAAAAATATAACAAATAATAAATAATAGGGAGGAAAAATAACCTCTTCCAAGAAATTAAAAGAACCTTAACTAAACCAAAACAAACTGAATTTAATTTTGTTCAACTTCAAATGTTGATTTCTTAAGCGCTTTGTGATATCGTTTTCTAATCTGTAATTATCCTTTGATAAAAACCAATATTTAAATTTATAAAAGAAATTTAAGGACTTAATATTTACAAAAGTGTCTGTGATGATGGAAACATGTTCTTTTGTATCAATCTCAGCAGCTCTCCGGGGTCCTGCGTAACATAAATAGCTATCTTCCGGATTATCCAAGGCATATAATGGGGAACCTCAGTGAAGTAGGCTCCAGCTCCTTGGCCGCACGTCCAGCTTCCATGGCTAATAACCCCGAACTGCACGTGGCGGTCAGAGCCAAAGAAGGCGCTCTTCGCGAACAAGGGGCCGCCGGAGTCGCCTTTGCAGGTGTCCTGGGTGTCCCCGTTGGAGCACAGTATTGATCTGTTCAAGTACTTGCTGGGACACTTGTAGCTGGCGATGTGCACTTCCAAGAGCTCATTGGACAGGTGTCCTAGTTCAGTGGCACCCCAGCCTGTGGCGAAGTAGGTCTTGCCCAATATGGAAGTTTGCACCTGGAGGTCGGGGGTCAAGGGCAGGCAAATGGGGCGAATGTGAACTGTTAATAAAAAAATTTAAAGAGGGATATATCTTTAATAAATCCTAAACTTACTGTTGGGTTTCACAATTCTACTCAGTTGCAATAGAGCAATGTCATTATTCTGCATAAACAGCGAGAATTCCTCGTGGAGTATGATTTTTTCTATATCAAACTCCTCAACGGCTGGAGCACAAATCCTTTGCCCCTGGACCATCGAGCAATCCTGCGGAGAAGTAATGGAGTGCTCACCCAAACGTACTTTTATACTGGAAAGAAAATAAAGTACAATTTATTAATTTTAATTGGTTATAAAGAAAAGTACTTACTCTTTTTTTCGTGGACACATCACCAGGCAGTGAGCAGCGGTCAAGACAAAGCCTGGTAATCAGAAAAAAATCTATTAAAGTCCTCCCGAATCTCATTAGTTCTCCAAGAAAGGACTACGTTCTGTGATGAGGGTGCCTCCGCAGCGACAGAAATCCATGGCGTCGGGTAGGAAAAGCAGGGCCATCCAGGGACGACTCATCAGCGAAATCCTACGGCCGTGGGTCACTTGGACCAATGGCCTCCTGGGCCGCGCTTTGGTCCAGATAGTTCCGCAATCCTGTTGCCTAAGCTCATTCCAAACCCATCTATCTGCTAGGAAGGTTCTTTCTGGTTTTGCCAGATGAACCAGCAGGAAAGTAGTGAGAATCAAAGCTACTTTAGAGACCGAGATCATGATGAGACTGAAGCTGAAACTGAGACTGAGACTGACTTGAAATATTAAAGACGCTGTTTGGGGACCTACAATTTTTGCAATCAGTGAATGATTTCCCGATTAAACAATTCTCCGAAGACCCAAAGGGGTTTTCTTATTGAAAAATTATGAATAAATTACAATTCCGATTGGCTTATCTGTAAACAGCCCGCTCTCGTGATGGGTTTGAACTTTATTAAGACAAACAAAACAGTTTACAGTTTAATTCATTTCTGATTGACATAATTATTATAAGTAAAGGTATCAAGTCAACCCATGGACTCATCTGTATCCTCCCAATCGGAGCTGTGACCGTTCTGCTGCAAAATGGCGATTTGTCCGGTGGCCGAGGCACAGGCGAACTTCTCCCCGTCTGGGCTGTAGCTCACACAGCTTACTCCCTTCAGGCAATAGATGTCCAGCAGGTCGTTCGTGTCATAGTCATGCTTACAGATGTGACCACTTTTGGAGGCGCACAGGTAGGTCTCCTTGAAGGGATGCAGGGTGGCCCCGGCCACCTTGTAGTCCATCTTGCGGTGGGCCAGCACCTTGAACTGATCGACGTCCAGGAAGCACACGCTGGAGCCGTAGGATATGGTCACGGTCTTGCCGTCCCCGTGAAGCTCCAGCGACTTGGCATGGTGCGGCAGGTCGATAGTGTTCGTCTCCTGGCCACTCAGGCGATCCCACATCCGCACCGTGCGGTCGTAGGACGTGGTGAGCATGGCGCGATCGTCCCGGCAGAAGATCACATTCCTCACGCCATGCGTGTGGCCCTGGAAGCTCTCCAGCGGAGTCTTATCCGACCGCTCCACATCGAAGAGGTTGACAAAGTGATATGGGGCCCGGCTGCCGGTCACCAGGCGAGTGGATTTCGCATCCAGGCTCACGCAGGTCACCTCGCCGGGGTGACGGAACCTCTTTAGCTGCACCCCAGTGATGGCGTCCCAGATGCGAGCGGTGCAATCGGAACTGGAGCTGGCCAGCAAAGTGGCGTCGCCGTTCAGGGACACTCCCGTCACGTCATATGAGTGCCCCTCGAAGGTGCCCAGCAACTCGCCGGTGACGCCACGATGCAGCATGGCGTAGCCATCGAGACCGGCCGAGGCCAGGTAATAGCCCGATCCGCACATCTTGCTGTAGGATAGTTCCACCACGGAGTCGCAGTGGTCTCCACACTGGATAATATACTCGCCCGAGATCATCTTTCTTGATTTTTTGTTACGATTTTTACGCAGAAAACGCTTTCGGTTTAGCTCGATGTTGAGGTAAAGTTGGAATGAAAATTTTTTCAGCTTGTTGAAGTAGAAGCCAGAATGCAAAGGCCTACTTCGATGGAGAAATTTCAGTAGGTGGAGAAACATCGATGAAAACATAAAACAACCATGTCCTCGAATCGATGTTTCTCCACCTCTAGTGGGGAACAGTGATTAAGACGTTAGCTAACACTGAAGTCTGACAGCGAGAATTTAACCAACACTGAGGACAGCGAGATGCTAGCCAACACGTGACAAAGTAGCGAGAGAAGAAGAGCGAACACCGAAATGCAGAGAAACGCATACATAACTTTGTTTAATATCACTGTGGACGGCAGTCCACGTAGTGACGATGAGCACCGAGACTGTGGTGCGCAAGGAGACTACTATATACAGCCGTAGAATTGAAAATCTGCTACGATAGTCCGATCAGAACCATTTATATCTTAATCGAAAGGTATTGTAAACCTCTTTGAAACTGCATACTAAGATTTTTCAAAAACGAATTAGTTTGGGAGAAATTAGAGTGAAAGTGCGAAATTGAAAATTTTGAAAATTGGAGCCATTGGGGCCGGTGGAGCAAAAATCCCAAAATTTTTAATGTTGTTGTGATCTAGCTTTAAATACGCGTCGAATGACACCTCGATCATCCTGATCCGATACTCCGTTCAAAAGATATTCAATAAACAAGATTTCAACGGCCTTTCCGAAATGAAAACGTTTGTCCTGTT
>VNJZ01007698.1:0-15375 GCA_008042795.1 Drosophila asahinai | reverse complement strand
ACTTTCTGTTAGCAGGATGTACACGATGACCATGAACTCCCGAATAGAGAATCACTGGGTGACGTTGATTTCGATATGGATATCGAAGAATATGTCGATGGGGCACCGATAGAATTTGATGATGACTTTGTGCCTCCTTATAGTGCCTATGTAAATCACAAATTTGCACATAAACAATTTCAAAAAATGTTTGTGAAAAATCCTGTTGGCTATGTTTGTAGCGTTTGCGATCGGCTTTGGTTCGAAAAGGATTTGAATAAGTGATAATGAAATGATAAGAGAGAGAGGATAACTAGAAGTTTCACTTCTGTCGTGCGTATGCTGGACACACCCCCTTTTTTATATATATATTTTCAATTTATAGTGAAAAAAAAAAAAAAATCTAGATAACACTAAAAATTAGTGGAGATATTCAACTAATAAAACAAAAAAAAAACCATTGCTACAATTGTGCGCATTTCGAGATTTTGAATTGTTCATATCAAACCATGCTACCAAACTGGCACTTTGTAGTCGGCCAGTATGGAAAACGGCAAGGCAGCAAAAAGTATAGCTTCAAGTACCGGAGTTTTATTTATAGAATGAGTATTAAAAAATATCTTTAATCATTTTGAATTTTTAAGTTCATTGATTCCTATGAAAAATGTATTTTTATAGTAAAAAATCAACATTTTTAGTTTGCCGAATAAAGTACGCCTCTTTTGGTGGGCGTAACCTGAAAAAGGTACTAACTAAAAATTTTTGGAGATTTGTAAATTATTATTTAAAAAAAATTAAGTAGATATATTCAATAGATCAAAAGTTATTAATTTTGCAACGTGTTTTGAGAAAACGAGCCACAGTGCGGTGGCCGTCGCCTCTGACCGCTTTATCTCAGTCACCGAGCGAGATATCTCATGGTGCTCATCAAAGTCATAACCAAAAATGACATCGAGGGTGCTATTTCCTTCCAGGCCTTTATTTATGTTGCCCAAATCCCTTATGATTAAATTTCGCTTTAAAGAGCAAAAGTTTTGAAGATATAGTGCGTCAAATGCCGTGAATTATATAACAGAGGGTTAGGCTAGAGGTCTGAGTGTCGGGCTTGTGTTGTTTTTGGCAAGATCAGCATGATGTCAAATCCCGCCCACTCCAAAGATTTTTTTTTATTTTATTTTGTTTTTCTCCTTTTTATTCAATAAATACATTTAAAAACAAGAAAGGAAGCTAATTTGCCGAAGTTTGATTACAATTGCACTCTGCAATTGGATCATTGAAAGTCGATTCATTTCGGTAAAATTGAAAAATGCCCAAAGTTTGTACATTATAACACTACAAACCAATTTTACATTTTACATGTAGAATGTTACATATTCATATAAATCGACCGATCGCTTCTATGAAATTAAAACTGTAATTATAGAACCGTTAAAAACAGCTATATCTCGATTTATGAAAATACGTTGAAAAACAGGGAAGTTAAAATCTCTGTAAAATTATGATTTTTTTTTTTTTAAATATTGCCAAGCACAGAAATCACCTAAATTTGCAAAAATATCAAAATAAATACTGCATACGATTTTCTGTTATGTGAATCCGCCTTTAAGATACTAAAAACTGTTATTGCACCGACATTTTTTCGGGTTGAACGTTCCCACGTCATAATAAGATATTTCTTCTGTTTATACCCGGTACCCATAGGGTACAAGGCTATTATGGGTTAGTGCCAACCGAGAATGTATGTAACAGGCAGAAGGAGGCATCTCCGACCCCATAAAGTATATATTCTTGATCAGCATCACCAGCCGAGTCGATTTAGCCATGTTCGTCTGTCCGTCTGTCCGTCCGTGTGAAACAACAGATCTCAGAGACTATAAGAGCTAGAGTTACCAAATTTGGTGACAACATTGGAATCTGTTGCACGCAGATCAAGATTGTTTTAAAATTTGGCCACGCCTACTTGCGCCCTCAAAAATCATACAAAAATAAATCATACGTAATAGCTCGTTATTTTCGGGTTAAAGTTAATAGATAATAAATTAACGTTAAATACGGACGTTTCCTGAAAATTTTACCAAAATCGGATGATAAACATGCGAGATATTAGCAATAAGGTTAGAATTTTTTAAGGCACTGCTGTTGCTGTTGCAAGCTGTAGCCGACGGGTGACGCATTCGAGCCTTGGCTCGATTTCTTGAATTTGGGGAGAAGACTGGATTATTTAGGGGGAAATATCGACTCGGAGATTTTAAGGGGAAACGCAAAATTTTTTAATCTGGGAACACTGATCGAGCCCTCCAGTACTGTAGGGTCGTCATCAGATTTTTCGTTCGTCGATTTCTCGAATCCTGAAATTGATGACACCAGAAAATTTCTTTTGCTTTGAGCTCTGTATACCCTTTATAACTGTAGAAAGGTATACAAAGTTAGTAAAGCATTATTAATTTAATTTAATTGTACAATTAAAAGGGTAATATTATATTTTTATTAATTATATTTAGTTTATTATTGCAAAGTATACATTCCTTAAAGGTGAGAGAGAAGAAGAAATGTCACAGGTCATATTAGGTTTGCAATGTATGTGGTTTGCAATGTGTGAGAAATTAAAAGGAACAGACTGTCAGGGTCTGTTCGTAAGGCGCTTAAAGACTTGTAAGAGGGAGATGACCAGAGAGGCAAGAACAAACAAGGAAGTCATTCAAGAAAAGGCAGGGAACATAAACAGAACTTGCTCCTTTAGCAAACAAATTGTATATCATGAAGGATTTGATCTCGAATTTACAGAGCACGAGCCGAAGCCTCTATCCGCTACAGCCCCATTCGGAAACGGACCGACAGCCCCATTGTTCTCAATAGCCTTAAAAAATTCCAAATCATGTGGGTCTCTAAATCAGAAACCACAATAGAACGAGTTTTTGATGTGCTGGCATAATATATGTACATATTTGGAGTTACAAATTGCTAAAAGCTAGAAATATGTACATACACTTATGTCCAAAATATTAAGTACATAAGTGGTCGTACTACTGTGTTTGATATAGCTGGATTTTTGTTGAATGTATCCCTGACAATATGACGGTTTGACCTAAAATAAAAAAATAAATAAAAAATCGGATATAATTAACAGATTTGCAACTAATCTCGCATTTGTCCAAGATTACACCCAAAAATATGTTTAAATGGGGATAGTTTGTTTTTAAATTTTTTCTTTCGCCGATTCTCTGCTATAAAACTAAATAAATTCGATTTAAAATGTCCTCTTTATTTTTTTAAGTCATACTTGAAGATAATTGCAACTCAAATTTTTCGAGATTTGTAAAGTAAAGAAATCTTAACGCAGCAGCTTTGGCCAACGTTTTCTAACCCAAAGAGTGGCCGAGGTGGACGGCTCTCAACTTGCGATCGGAAGTACATGATTCAAAATCCTGGGGGCGGTCGTAAAGTTTGTATTCTATTTTTTTTGTTCTTAACTTTATTTAAAGAATGGACATTTATTTTTAATTGATTTTTAACTTTATTTCAGAGCTCGATCGGGAATTCTGGTTTCAAGCCCCGGACAGGTCTTTTTATACCCTTGCAGAGGGTATTATAATTTTGCCATGATATTTGCAACGCAGTGAAGGAGGCATCTCCGACCCCATAAAGTATATATATTCTTGATTAGCATCACCAGCCGAGTCGATCTAGCCATGTCCGTCTGTCTGTCCGTCTGGCTGTCTGTCCGTCCTTCTGTCTGTCCGTCTGTCTGTCTGTCTGTCGGATATTACGCGAACTTGTCTCTCAGTTTTTGAGCTATCGAGCTGAAATTTTCAGCAGTCAGTCTTATTTCAGTCTTATTTCTCTAGCACGCAGTATATATGTCGGAACGGCCGAAATCGGACCACTATATATCCTATAGCTGCCATAGGAATGATGGCGAAATAAATGTAACAAAATTTTAACTTCTCTGTTTTTAAACGTTTTTCTTTAAATTTCGAGATATATCGTTTTTTTATGGTTTTATAATTACAGTTTTAATTGTATTAAGATCGGCCAAGTATATATATATATATATATATATATATCATATAGCTGCCATAGAAGCGATCGGTCGATTTATATGAAAATGTAAAATTCTACATGTAAAATGTAAAATGTACAAAATTTACAAAGTTCGATATTTTTTCAACAAAACTAAAATGGATCGATTTTCAATGATCCAATTGCAAACTGCAAGGGTATACAAACTTTGGTTTACCGAAGTTTGCTTTCTTTTTTGTTCTTCTTCTTTCTTTAACGTTTTTATGCTGATGATTTTTTTGTTAAATTTTTTTATACCCTTGCAGATTATTATAAATTTACTTAGTGCAACGCAGTGAAGAAGGCATCTCCGACCCCATAAAGTATATATATTCTCAGCATCACCAGACGAGTCAATCTAGCCATGTCCGTCTGTCCGTTTCTACGCAAACTAGGCTATCAGTTTTTTCTAAATGAAACTGATAGTCTTCTCTCTATTCCCATTAGTATATATGTCGGAACGGGCCAAGTCGGACTACTATATCTTATAGCTGCCATAGAAACGATCGGGTCAAATGGGCCGAATTTCGTTGTTTTCTAAGATACTGGATTCAAATAAAATATATGGTCCGAATCGGACCACTGTATATTATAGCTGCCTCAGGAACGCTCGAGCCAAATAGGCAGATTTTCGTAGCTTTTTAAAGATATCGGATTAAAACTTGGTAAATGGTCTTTTAATTTAAATAAAGCTATACATTTTAAATTTAATTTTAATCGGACGACTATATCTTATAGCTGGCATAAGAACGATCGGGCCAAATTAAATATCGTTTTTGTTAAAGATATCGGATTAAAATTTCCGGTATTTTGCCACGGAAGGTCCACCGGGTCAAAAAATTTAAACATTGAACTTTTTTATTTTATTTATAAGTATGTTAAATAAATATATAAGTTTTGTTATTAGTAATTTTGGCAACTCGAGGTCTATAGTCAACCTGATCTTCATATACAGAAATCAGATTTGTTGACTTTTAATTGCCAGATACACAGATCGATTTTGTCAGAAGACAAATGCAGCATCAATTTTGATAATATAAAGCGTTTGTTAAAATTCTACTTTGTTTTGTGTTTTTATTGGCCTTAAAAATTGCAGTTCGTGCCGCGTTGTTCTTTGTTACTTTTAATGCTCTTTTCAGTTTCTCATTTCTCAGCAGAATATAAAAGGATTAAACATATTTATGTTTACAGTTATTTCACGAAATAACTCTATTATGTGGAAAAACTAAAAAGAGAGCGCGATTAACGGTACAATTTTGTCTTCCTTTATGGCCTATTGCAATGTGTGTTCGCGATTAATTTATATATTTATATATGAATTTATATATATTTTTATATTTATATGTCTGCATATAAATAGTGCATTTCTTCACATTCAGCAGAGGACCACTTCCGTTTTTTGTGTGTTCGCGAGGTGATGTTATTTGCCAATAAAAATAATACTGATATCCACCAAGGCTACTTTTTGCTCCAAGCGTAGAGCTAATATATTTACGTAAAAATAAAAAGAAAACAAAGAAAAAAATGATTTTTAAGGGTAGTTTTATAACCAGAAAGCGTACGAACGTATGTTCGCGAGGCTGGGAATTGCCCATATATGATTCTTTAATATCGTGGTTTTTAAAGATTTCGGATTAAAACGATATATATGAACCCTTAATTTCGTTGTTTTCAAAGCTTTCGGATTAAAAAATATATATATGCGTAATAACCCAAATTGGCTGTTGAAATTCCTTCCCAGCACTTTCCTCCCGGCTTCTTCGGAAAAACAAAAACAAATCTCATGGCCTTGTCTAGCGAAGATCGAAATACAAAATGTAAAGAATATTCTGTCGGTGGTCCGCCACTACCGATGTTCGAACTTCACATTTGTTTACGTTTTTGAAGTTATTCGAAACAGCGGCAAGCGAAAGCCCAGAAATAAGAGACAGAGATGGATGGAGGGAAGAGGGGAAAAAAAAAAAAATGTCAATAAAAAAACAAGTAAGAAAGCTGCAGTCGAGTAGGCTCGACTGTGAAATACCCGTTAACAGAAAAATGTTTGCGGTAAATAATAAGAAGAGGAATTCAATGCCTTTATGCTGTACCCTTCTTACACGTTTTTTAAGCTGTTTATTCTGAAAAAAATCGTTGTTTTTTTTGTAAAATCACTATTTAGCATGACAATCGCCGCAGGAGCTATTATCATTTCAAAATACCTTTCTAATAACATATAGCACCTTTCTATAGCTTTAGTCGTTTATAAGTTATGGGGGTGGGAAATCTATCTTTTAAAGCTTTTTTCCCGCCAAACTAGCAGGAAAACCAAAAAGTGGTAGAACAAAAGTTGGTAAGCTCGATCTGTTAAATAAAAAAAAAGTAGTTCAAGGACCCTAAAACAAAAAAGTCGACATACTCACAGACACACAGACAAACAACAGGACAAACGTTCTCATTTCGGAAAGGCCGTTAAAATATTGTTTATTTAATATCTTTGAACGGAATGTCGGATCGGGATGATTGAGGTGTCATTCGACGCTTATTTGAAGCTAGATCACATCATTAAAAATTTTGGGATATTTGCTCCACCGGCCCCAGCAGCACCATTTTTCAAAATTTTCAATTTCGCACTTTACTCCCATTTTTCCTGACCTAATCCGTTTTAGAAAAATCTTAGTATGCAGTTTCAAAGAAGTTTACAATACCATTCGATCAAGATATAAATGATTTGGATCAGACTATCGTAGCAGATTTTCAATTCTACGGCTGTATATAGTAGTTTCCTTGCACACCACAGTCTCGGTGCTCATCGTCACTACGTCGTCCACAGTGATAGAAAAACATTTGTATGGAAATTATAAGGGTTTTTACTTGGTTTTTCGGGTTTTCCTCAGGAATACCTGGTGATTTAAGGGGTAGTTTCCTCGGGGATTTCTCTGCGATTCCTTGCGATTTCTCAAGGGATTCCACTGGGATTTAGTTTAAAATTTCCCAGGGATTTTGGAAGGATTTTTTTTTCGAGCTCCATACGAATTATCGACTAATTCCAGGAGGAAACTTCACGGACTTCGTATTCCCTGGGGATTCCCAGCGACTCCCCAAGGATTCCTCAGGGAATCCACAGGGAATCCTCAGGGATTGGTACTGCAAGGATATATATGAAACCAATACTACGGTCTACATATGTAGTTGCAACTGCGCCTTAAAAATTAAAGGATAATATAAGATCTTACCAAGCCTGTGGTTCTCTTTGGCCTCTTCACATCGCTGCACCACCCGGATGACACCTTGCCCAGCGATCGTTGGAAATGTACCTATTCCGCCAATCCTGGCTATGTGCGGTGGAATACGTGGATCCACCTCTTGGTTGAAATCTTCCTCGTTGCCTGTATTTGAGTTGTTGTCGGTGTTTCTGTTGCCATTACCATCGTTGGGATCATTGTTACCGGCACTTCCAGAATTGTGTTGGATATTTGTAATATCGTTGCCAAAAGGCCGCATCTTTAAGCTGAACTTAACTTTGTGCGATCGGCAACTTTAAACTCTTCCTAGCTCACTTAAATAACCGAAAAGCCTGCTGGATTTGAAGTTACTTTTAAAAAATTAGTAAAAATATTTTAATTTAAGATTATTTGAACGCGAGCTACTGCACAACCATCTGAACGTGACTATTTTGTGAATTTAAATATTGAAAATGCTTTTTACTTTCTGTTTTTATAGCACGGAACAAGAAAGAAAAATTGCGCACAAGCAAATGAAAAGTAAAATGGCAAGGAAAACAAAAATAATAACACACAATTTGTGCAGATCTTACAATACGTCGAACATTCAATGCTCTTTGTTTGCTTCACTCATTCCGAATTTCCGAAAAATCATCGCCTACAATGTAATGGAGTAGAATTTAGTAGTAAAGACTGGATGGACTATTTATTTGCATATACATTGTACATAATGAAAAAAAAGAAGTACAATATACCTAGATCACCATTTTCGTAAGTCCTACTAAAACAACATTCAACTCAAAAATGTTCTAATATAAACTTTTGTGACAAATTATAGCAATTAAAAAAAAAAATTATGATCGTAAGCTGATTAAATCTACGGGTATATACAAGTATCGACTCTTTGTGGACGGCCGTCCACAGTAATAAGAACTTATTTATTTATTTTCATGTATACTATTCCTTCTTCATTACTTAAATCTGTATATCCTTCGATTCATACGCTTGGGAAAGTGTGTATCTGATGATCTTCGTGACTTTTATTAAGCACATCAATAGAAGCATAAATTTAATACTTATTATTTTATACCTATACTCAGCTGTTTTAATTAGTATTGTGTCAAACGAAGAACAATAAAACAATAATATATATAATGCCCTATTCAGCAAGCCCCCTAAGAAGAGTATCACAGCATAGTAAAAAAATGTCTTGTCATCTTAAGAGCAATAGCCTTTGATATAAACAGTCTTTCTTTCTTAAGCTTTTTCTGGTTAAGAAAAGTGTAAAAGTTCAATAAGAAAAGGAAGAGACATATTCATACATATGTACATATGTATGTACATACATACATGAGGAATCGCTAGAGAGATCAGGAGGATAACAATGCAGAAAGCTCAAAATACAAGCTTATTAAAGTGGACTCTATAATAAAATATCGGAAATCTGAAAATATTAAATTGACGTGTAATAAATGTTTAACATTCATATGTACATATATGTTCGTTTTGGAAAACGAGAAATTGGTGCTCCCGTTTTCACTTTCACAAGACTTTTTCGTTTTCAAAAACGGCCAAGATTGTCCTGTCGAAATGAAAAGTAAATGCCTTTTTCTACATCAAATTGGTTTTTAATTGCAAAAAGAAAAAAATAGTTGACTCGTTGGTCTACTGATGCTCATTTCACACCATCAGTAGATCAATCTACTTCGTATTTACTTTTTAAATAATTATTTTCTGACCCCTCCTCGAATTCGGGAAAAAAATATTTGCCGTCGGCAATAACAACTTTCGTTTTGGTTGCCAGCGCTGCCATACTGTTAGTGGAACAAAACAATCTGGTCGAAATGCTTATAAAATTAAAAGGTGGGAATTAATAATGTTTGAGGAGTAAAAGAGTTTATTTTAATGTTTAAATGGAATTTTTAACAATAAAAAAGTGGTATAAAAGACATATCATCAAAGGGTGGCAGCCCTTTTGGACCGATAAATAAACAATTTCTGCCTTTAAAGCCAACTTAAAACAAACAAATGTCAAGTAAGAAAGCTACAGTCGAGAGTGCTCGACTGTGAGATACCCGGTACCTAAAATTTTGTGCTTTACACTAAAAGGCAATTTAAAATTGTACATACATTACCATAATCTACTTCGATACTTCTTAAAATAAATCGCCTCTCGAATTAGCCCCCGACCTAAACAATTTAGTTTCATACTTAAATATGAATGAAACATTTTATAAGGACGCCAAAAAATGAATTATGTTATTATTTGTAATTTTTTGCTCTATTATTTTGTCATTTCTTCTGCAGTTGGCGCCATTATATCGCGCGGCCAAGGCTCGAATGAGCCACCCGTCGGCTAAAGCTTGCAACAGCAACAGCAGCGCCTTAGGGGAACGTGTTAAAATTCTAACCTTATTGCTAATATCTCGCATGTTTATCATCCGATTTTGCTGAAGTTTTCAGAAAACGTCCGTATTTAACGTTAATTTATTTTATCTATTAACTTTAACCCGAAAATAACGAGTATAGCTTATTTTACGTTTTTTATGATTTTTGAGGGCGGAAGTGGGCGTGGCCAAATTTTAAAACAAACTTGATCTGCGTGCAACAGATTCCAATGTTGTCACCAAATTTGGTAACTCTAGCTCTTATAGTCTCTGAGATCTGTTGTTTCACACGGACGGACAGACGGACATGGCTAAATCGACTCGGCTGGTGATGCTGATCAAGAATATATATACTTTATGGGGTCGGAGATGCCTCTTTCTACCTGTTACATACATTCTCGCTTGGCACTAACTTATAATACCCTTGTACCCTATGGGTACCTGGTATAAAAAGAGTAAAGGCATTTAAGCATTCCGTTTATTCTCAAAACATCCAAGTCATCTGTTTGAGCAATAAAAACGATTAAATATTTCGATAACAAAACGATGACGAAAAGTTTGTGAAAACCAGAGGACCTAAAAACGAAAACGTACGTCTTTGGTCAAAAACAATAACGAAAAATAAAAGTGAAAACCGTAGCACGCCTGTACATTTCAGATTGAAGTTTAAACTAGATCAGGGAAGGCCAAGCCTTTGTGCTGGGAGTAGCGAGCTGCTCTTCCCGTTATAGGCGCCAGCAAGTCGACACAGACGGTCGATGTTCGCGCTTAGGGATCTGTAAAATTTTACAAAAACAATGCCACTGAAATTCAGGCGCCAGAGAGGCGGTGCAAATTGCAAAAACAAATTGTACGCGTACGGCCGAGGCACATGATAGCAATACAACAACAATTTTTAAGGGAATTGTGCACGGAAAGTTCCGAGATTGAGATCGAATTTTCGTCCTTGTATTCCCCTTGATCGCAAATTTTGGGTAGCTCATGACTGCGACGCGTCGAGACTGTAGTGGTTGCTGTTGTTTTTTGCAGGAATCGCAAATAACAGTTATGAGATAAATAAAAATTTCACCGAAAAAAAATTACTGCGATGATAGGAAACTTATGTTTACCTTATTTTTGGAAGGACTTTGCAGAAACAGGATACATTTTTATATGCAATTTGGTAATTTTCTATTAAAGACACCCCTTCCAAACAATTAAAAAAAAACTATAGGTAAGGGGTGTTTCAACGTACATTTGGGTATTATGTTGGGGACGCTCTTAGTTTAGGCGCAATCCATCTTTGAAGTTTAACCTAATTCCCATACAAAATGCGTTTGGCAACCGTTTCTACGCAAACACACACACAGTGACAAATTATGAATACACAAAATCCAAGCGCCTGTCTGTGTGAACGGTACAGTGGTCTGTGAAGCTTAAAATTTTTGTCAAATTGAGCTTAGCGTAAATACTATATATGTCAACACTTTGCACACTTTGAATACATTTATGCGTGAAATATAAATAAATCAAAAATTTTACAATGTAAAATACGTAGTAATTAACTACTTTTTAATGCATTTTTTTTGTTATATTTCAATATAAAGATTGTATTGTATATAAAATTTTAAATGACCTTCCATGTCCGTTTAATGTCAAAATAAAAAATCATGTGTGTAAAATAACTTAGAATCAAAAGAAAAAGAAAACTAATTAAGAATACTGAAAGTAGCGCCTCAGCGCCTCTGCTTTACGTTCTCTCCGAACTAATGATCACAGCAATACTCTTCTCTTACCTCATCAAACTGTATGCCCTTTACTATAAAATTCTCCTTTTTATAATTATTATACTCAAATATACGACTTAATACTGAAAAGTCGTTAATTACTACGTATTTAACGTTGTCAAGTTTTTGTTTTATTTATATTTCACGCATAAATGTATTCAAAGTAAATTCAAGCTTCACATACCACTGTACCGCGACGATCACACAAACAGGCGCTTGAATTTTGTGTATTCATAATTTGTCAGTGTGCGTGTTTGCTACTCATTTTGTATGGGAATCAGGCTAAACTTCAAAGATATATTGTGACTTAACTAAGAGCGTCCCCAACATAATTTTTATACCCAAATGAACGTTGACGCACCCCCTATGTTTTTTTTGGATGGGGCGCCGTTAATAGAAAATGACCATGTTTCTTTGTAATTTTTTGGTTTTTTAAATATAATTTAAAAATTTAATCAAACTTAAATTTAATACTCTTCAAGTGTTTACGACACTGCAAAATGTCATTTTTGTATAGGGGCTAATGAAGGAAAAAATTTGTCCGCAGACGTTGTCTCGAGTCAAAAAACGAACAGGCGTCGAAGCAAAACCCTAGAGCCGACAAGACTACCTCCAGTAATTGTATCATGATCTCGCAGGATAGCAAATACCTCTGCCGGCCCTCTGCTCACACATGCACAATATACACAAGATTTTTTTTGCGAGCCTTATACGATATCTTTTGCGATCTTTTACCAACTGGATTGCAGACGCACGCCTTAACCATTAGGCCTGCGTACGCGTGACAGGCTTTAATTAACTTTAATTTTTAATCAAAGGGCTTCAAAAAAAATAAATATATTTAAGATGTTTAACTATTAAAAAAAAAACAAATTCGCTTAAAAAAAATTACATTGCCCTGATCAGGAGTCGAACCGCCCTCCGCTTGTAGGTCGACAAATACACAACCCATTAGCGCTCTGAGCTACGAAAACCGCAAAACTATCGGAAACGAGTCCGTTTGCGAGCATTTAGCGAGACTTCTGTGAACGCTCGCTACTTGTATCGTTTTCGAGCTTGCATACGAGCATTTTGCGATAGTCTCGCTTTTCTATCGTCTGCTGGCCCACTGGGAAAGAACAAAAGAATCAGAGCAGTCAAATTGTAATGTGTGGCTAGACTTAGCTTTTTTTACAATTAAATAGCTAGTTTTAAATGAATGCTATTTTATTTGTGCCATATTACAGAACATATTAGCTATCTTTTTTCTAATGATATATGAGAAATCAACAACATTTGAATGCTGTTTTTAAAGTAGTTTCCAAAATCCTTTATTGTTTTTTCAATTCCATTCAATAATATTTAACCAAAAAAAAAAAAAAACGTTCAATATTTTTCCATTTTCAATAGTACCAACCTTAATACATATGTATATAGCATTAATTCTATATTCCGCTTAGTTTTTGTATTTTTTAAATGTTTTAGGACTAATTTCCGCTCTTCGATAGTTGAAGAGGGACTCATTCTTCTAACACGAACAATACTTTTTTTTTAGTGTAACCAATAAGAATTAAATGTTTAATAAATTAGATATTGTATTCAAAAATATTGATTAAGAACAATTTCGTTAGGGATCACAATTCACAAAATACATTTACCTAAAGTTCTTGCACGAAGTAAGATGTAAATAGTATTGCCAAATAAGCTTTTTTCCCCGTCATTTTCAGATTTTTTACTCGTGACTTGCAGGTATATTTTACAAACAGCGGGAAGCGGGAATAATAGCTCTTTTTAATTTTAAGGGTGGTTTTCCACTACGTTTCTTTTTTCAACTATTACGAAAAACAGAAAAGTTGTTTCTACTAGAAAAAAGTACTTTTTAGCACCCTCTTGAAGGGAAACAGCTCTTTTTTGTTTTGGTTTTGATTTGACGGAAAATTAAATTTAATTCAAAATTCGAAACTATGTTAAGATTAAAAATGAAAAAGGCTGGACTTTATTTTCTATTTGCGGCCAAGTAGCAAACAAAATTTTGTTGTTCCGCCAGCCAGTCGTTCGACTGGAGACATAAGGCATAAGACTGGAGACGCGGATTCTACCAACTCGGAGGCAGACGCATCAACCTTTCTCTTCTTATGCAATGGTCATATGATCACGAATTCACATCACCTTGCCCTGCCCAAAGAGGAGTAAGTGGAGGAGATCCTGCCCCCGGCGGAGTATCCGCCCCCGCCACCGACCCGGCTCCTGTGTAGGCTTCGCCGCCGGTTTCGTTAGAACATGACGAAGAGGCAAATTGGGAGACGCCTCCTCTTCACAGGGCTCGGTTATCTTAAGCTGTCTGCTGAAGAAGACTATTGCCAAGCCCAAGTAGAGTCTTACAAGAAGCTGGAGAGAAAGGGGGCGTCTAGGAAGAGACGAGGAGGAGCGTTAACGCACTGACGCTCGTAACGTAGGCAGTGGCGGTGGCCGTCAGTGCAGCATCTACAGAGTAGCTGCCAGCTATGATCGTCCTGAAGTATTATAGCCAGTTCATTCAACAGATCGCTAAACGAAATATATACACACTAATTGCTAATTAGTTTAACAACATAAAGAAAGTCATAATGTTTTTCCATATTTTTTCCTTAAGCGGGCAATCAATTTCATTTGTCAAAAAAAAACAGCTAGTGGTGGTAGTTGGGCAAAATGACACATCGAAAGGCAGAAAAGACTGAAATAATCGATACTATCGAACAAAACCCCGAAAAAGCCACTTTTTCTCTTTTTTGTACCACTAGATTCCTATACCTTATACACAGGAAAAAAGTTACTTTCTGGCCAAAAAGAGGAATTGGAAAAAGCAACTGTAGTGGAAACGGGGACTTAGCACCCTCTTGAAGGGAAACAGCGGTTTTTTGTTTTGGTTTTGATTATGAGGAAAACAAAATGTATCTCAAAATTGATAACATTGTTCACTAAGAATAAAAATGAAAGAGTTAGACTGTATTTTCTATATGCGGCTAAGTAGGAATAAAGATTGTGTTGTTCCGCCAGCCAGCCGTTCGCCTGGAAACATAAGACTTGCAGGAACCACTGCAGCCCAATGGAATCTTTTAACCTGGAGACGCGGATTTTACCAACTCGGAGGCAGACGCAACAACCCTTCTCTTTTTATGCAAGTCTTATGATCACGAATTCACATCACCTTGGATCACCATGGAGGAGGTTCTGCCCCCGGCCGAGAAGGGAAACTTTGAGTGTCCGCCTCCGCCACCGACCCGACTCCTCTGCAGGCTCCGCAGCCGGTTCCATTAGAACATGACGAAGAGGAATGTTGGGAAAAGTGAGAAGATCCCTACGCACCGCAGCCGAAACCATCAACGCCTTCTGTCCTCCGGGCGCGGCTATCTGAAGCTGTCCGCTTTCAAGCTGAAGAAGGCTATTGCCAAGCCCATGTAGAGTCTTACAAGAAGCTGGAGAGAAAAGAAGAGAGGAGGCCGAGCGCCATCGCTCTAACGCTTGTAACGTAGAAGGAGGCGTTGGCCGCCAATGCAGCATCTACGTCAGCTAGGATCATTCTGAAGTGCAATAGTCAGTTCAATCAACAGATCGCTAAACGAATTATGTATTAAATGCTAATTAGTTTAACAACATGGAGAAAGTCATGAATGTGTTTCATATTTTTGCTGCCAGGGGGCAATCAAAAAAAAAAAGGGGGTGTGTCCAGCATACGCACGACAGAAGTGAAACTTCTAGTATTCCTCTCTCTCTTATCATTTCATTATCTCTTATTCAAATCCTTTTCGAACCAAAGCCGATCGCAAACGCTACAAGCATAGCCAAAAGGATTTTTCACAAACATTTTTTGAAATTGTTTATGTGCAAATTTGTGATTTACATAGGCACTATAAGGAGGCACAAAGTCATCATCAAATTCTATCGGTGCCCCATCGACATATTCTTCGATATCCATATCGAAATCAACGTCACCCAGTGATTCTCTATTCGGGAGTTCATGGTCAT
>VNJZ01007695.1:0-32717 GCA_008042795.1 Drosophila asahinai | reverse complement strand
TGGCGGTTAAGTCGCCGCGCAATGATCTCTATCCATGAATTCTCCACGAAACCCGTGCTTATGCGTATCTTGTGCGGCCATTACCATTCCCGTTGCCACTTCCCGAGGACGGGCAGCTCACATTCGCCTTCTTGTACTCCTCGTATGCAGCAGCATTTTGGGTTGGCAGCCAACTAAGAAGAGGATCCCAATAGGTGACCACTGGTCATGGACTAGCAGGGATTGGAGATAGCTTTTCCATAATTTTTAAAATTCTGATTTTGGCCCCTTTATATTGCTCCAGCAGTGGCAGTAGCAGCAGCTGCAGGGCCAGGAGCAGCTCGTCCTCGTCGGCGGCATCGGGAGCTGGCCCCGCGGCTTTGGAAATCATAATTTAAGTAATTTGTTCGTTTGATTTGCTTATTTCTCTGTGAAATAACATACATATTTTAAGACTTCATTTTGTTTTAATATTTTTAATTTTTTTATTTTATGGTCAAGATTGCATATAATTGGATCTTCTTTTATTGTATTGTAAATAAATTAATTTTTCCCCGCTGGAAAGTCCCGCCATAGGGTTTCGTTTCCAATTGCCTCTCTCAATTTCGCAAGGGTCGCGGGGAATTATCAAATATTTCCTTCCTCTCGCGCCACCCTTGCGAAGACTCAGCCGATTCAAAATATCTAGCGCGTTGTTCATTCTAGTATATTCTAGTATTTCACTTAGCTCATCTGCGTACCGACCTTGCTAAGAGGGGCCGAAAAAGTGTATTTGTCTCTCGCTCGCACTCATTTGGTTGCTAAATTTTAGCGCTGGTGAGTACGTAGCTTTAGAAGTTATGGGCGTGGGAAATCTGGCTTTTTTTTTAGCTGTTTTACCGCCAAACTAGCGGAAAATCTAAAAAGTCGTAAAACAAAAAATGTTTAGCTCGAGCTGTTTAATAAAATTAAAATGGTTCCAGTAATCTAAAACAAAAAAATCGACGGACACGCGACAGACAAACAACAGGACAAACGTTTTCATTTCGGAAAGGCCGTTAAAATCTTGTTTATTGAATATTTTTTGAACGGAGTATCGGATCAGGATGATCGAGCTGTCATTCGACGCGTAATCACAACAACATAAAAAACTATAGCTCCAATTTTCAAAATTTTCTATTTCGCACTATCACTCTCATTTCTCCTAAACTAATCCGTTTTTGAAAAATCTTAGTATGCAGATTCAAAGAGGTTTACAATACCTTTCGATCAATACATAAACGGTTCTGATCGGACTATCGGTGCAGATTTTCAATTCTCCTTGCGCACCACAGTCTCGGTACTCATCGTCACTATGTGGACTGCCGTCCACAGTGATTGGTTAATAAATATTTGTACAACTCATATATATTTAAATATATTATAATTCCTACATACATACATCAGCGTCGGCAAAGTCGATGCAATGACTTTATTTGGCAATTTATTCCGCTTATCGCCGTTTCCTCCTTCTTCTTCTCGCTAACTGCAGTGATTGCACACGGTCGTTGCACAAACATCCGCACACATACATTTTCGAAAAACAAGACCGGCGAATACAGTGCCGATCTTAAAATTTCGTCCAGTTCAAATAACAAAAAGAAAATAAATCCGGATTAGATATAAACAAATTGTACGAATAATTACAACCAGAAACCAATAGCTATTTTATACATATTTTAGCTAGGTTTTGGCGGTTTTTTCATACAGCTTTTAGCTTTTTTCGTATTCAGTTGAGTAAAATCGCTAAAAAGACGGAATTCTCCCAGATAAATTCTATTTTCCGGAAAACTGGATATAGAAAATAATACATCTATGTGACACGCCTCTCCAAAGGCACTAGTGTGAGCCTTTTTTCATTCAAAATATTTTATTCCGTTTTTTTTTTTAATTCCGAAATTAAAAATATACCAGTGCTACAGAACACAAATTCCAGCGTTCCATTGCACTCATTTCAGTGTTTCAATTACACACACTCCAGTGTGTCATTACAGTGTTCCGTCCTACATACACATATATAAATAAATTCAAAATGTCACCCACCGAGAAGCCTACTGCGACAACTGCGGCCTTACATAAATTCATTGCCGTTAGTGACCGTGTAAGCCAATTCAAAGCGATGGTCAACACTCCTGGCCACTCCACGCCGTCGCTCTACACATTCCAAGTCCGGCGAGAATCTTCAGCATCCTTGAAGGTGCTGCACGAAACCATTCAGAGTTGTCTTACGTCCTTAGAAATGTCCGTCATGAGTACTGAAAATTGTGACTGCCTTTTGGTTTATTTGTGCTCTACGAAATTACCAAAGCTTACGCTTTTATTAAGAAATAAAACCCAGATTCCCAAGTGGCAAGAGCTCGATTCATTCCTGACTGAGCGGCATAGAACTCTAGAGGCCATAGATTCCATTCAACCTTCCAAGTTATGTCTCCGTCAGTTCCAACCGACAACCTCCAAAGTGTTCCCACGACTACTGAAATCCTTCTGTACAAAAGTGGTTCCAAAACCGACAACCTCGGAAGTGTCCCCACGAGTGCTGAAATCCTTCAGTACAAAAGTGGTTCCAAAAATGAAATAAATAAGAATTTGCAATTCGCATCAGCAACACCTTGCAAAACAACAGAAAAGAATTTCTTGTAATTAAAATAATCTGAACCGGAACTCTTGGGGCATTTAATACGAACATGTTTGCCATCAATTGAACCAATACAATTCGGGAAACGACTTTTTTCAAAAAAATCGTTAGCCACGTTCAAAAAGGTTCTGGTGGTCGGTATTGCCAAGTGTTCTCCTTGAAAACTTGAAAAAATTGTTAGACACACTTCTGGTAATATTTTTCTTAGTGTACTTTCTGCGATTCGAAAGCTGAACGACATCGCTCTAAATGACATTCCACTTGCTAGATGTCTGTAAAATGTAATTAATATTTAACAATTTCAGAAAACCATTGCAAGAAAAAATTTAAATATTTGAAGGACGAGTACAGGAAGGCGCTGCGGAAGGTCCCCAACCTGCACAGGGTCTGCAGCAGAGACTCACGTTTCAAAATTTAAATATTTTGAGATGATGAGTTTCTTGAGGGAAGACTCTGCTCAGACAGGAGAGAGCAATATTGATTATATATTTGACGATATAACAATAATTGACGACTCCAATTTGACATGTACGACATATACTGAAACGTACGAGGATGCTGCCTCAGTCAGCGCAAAAACCAAAACTCAACAATTCAAAACAACAAAATAATAAGCGGTCTGCAAACCTTGATGAAGAATATTTAGAAATCGAACGGAAAAAAATTAAACTTTTAGAAAATGATATTGGTAGCTCCGAAAAAGATTCGGACGATTTATTATTTTTTAAAAGTTTGTTGCCATATATAAAGGATTTTTCACCTATCAGAAAACTAGAATTTAGGTCCAACCTAATTCAAAAAATTGTTAACATAAAAAGAGAGGTGGAGATTTTTAATATAAATTAAGATGCCAAAAAAATGCATATATAGTATAATTAATATTAATTTAATTACACTGACATATACATATATTAATAAAAAAACACTCATAAACACTACACATGTAAATACTCTACATAAAATATATTCCATACTACTTAAAACCCACATATATAATAAATATTAATATAATTACATTTATCTATTCATATATTAATATATTATTGGTGGTCAAAAGTTTCACCTATAATGATTTAATTAATCCGTACATTCTTCCTCAGGTTCTCTTCATGACTTGCCTATCTCAAGAACTTGACTATCTCAAAAAATGTATTAAATCATTTAACTCATAAGCGTAAATCTGTGATGAGGATGTGGCTCCTAAATTAATCGATTTTTAAATTTATACTGACTACTGTAGTTTTTAGCATTTATATGGATGAACTGTTAACAAGGGCTCCGCAATTACAACCGGAATAAAATTTGAACTATACATACACATGGTTTGTTCTTAATCGTAGTTTGTGCTAAATCGTCTCTAAAAAAACCGTTACGTTGCATTAATTCAGTCCTTATATCACAAGTGCGGCCTGGGCCAAAACAGCGAATATGATCATTACAGAAAACCAGCCGATGTGGCGTACAACCAAAATACAAGTGATTATACTAAAACAGTGAAGATGACACCCGGATAATAGATGGTTGGGCAACAACCGTCAATCTGCTGAAAGCCACTGCCTCTTAAGGAAATCTGCATGTTCATTGAACATATGTATTGAATTATTCTTAGGAAGGTTTCTAAATTCTTAACCAAGTAGTCTACCCTTTTACTAGATTCGATATGACTCCGATTTACCATTTAAGGAGGTCTTCAAGTGCATTAAATAAAACTTATCCAACTATGTCTAAGCCTCCACCGAGAAGGAGCTCACAAATATCAAGATAATAATATTATGAAGCAAGAGTTCGCAAGTCCCTCAAGTCAGGACACACCTCTTTAAATCCACTAAGAGAACATTAGAACTAGAAATTAGTAAGCTTCAAGGCAAGACCAGTATAGGATGCTTTGACTTTTGTAATGAAATACAAAAAAAATCTTGAAAAAAAAAATGTTTTAAGCTGGCGACGCAGGCTGCTTCCATAAGATATGTAAAGTTGCACCATGGACACGTAGAGTCGTCATAATTCATAATAATTTTCCGGAAAATTTTGAGAGACTTATCGAAGTAATCTGGACTCATACTGGAGGTCGGGCAGGAGAAGACGGCAAAGCCCAAAGAAACTGAACTACCGCCAGAGATTTAAGATGCAGTATGCATAAGCAGGGATGTCAGGCGCAGAACATTAAATTACGGATGTCATGGACACATATTATTATGATTATTATAAGGGAAAATTTTGAGACTTATCAAATTAATCAAGAAAATGTTTAAAATGTTTTAAGCAGGCGACGCAGGCTGCTTCCATAGTTTTATTTTTTAAGTACTTTTTGTTTGTATAAACCATGGATTCATGACCCGGCGGTAATAGGAGTGAGCCAAAGATATGTAAAGTTCCCCCACGGACACTTTGGGTCGTCATATTTATTAATAATTATCGGGAACATTTTGATAGACCTATCAAAGAAAATAAAAAGAAAAAAAAATTAAGCAGGCGACGCAGGTTGCTTAGACAGCGCCAGTTGGATATGGACTGCGGCTTTCAGAGGGAACGCTACCCCTTATATAGTCCTTCTACCAGTGTGACCGAAGAATATTACTAATAAAAAGAGCAGATGGTAGGTCTTAAAAATACCAGATCTGAGTTGTGGAAAAAAGAAATTCGTCAGTTGAGATTAGGTATTTTTCCACTATGTTGCATTTTCCAACTATCTCTCTAGTATCACGAAATGCCGAAAAAGTCTTTCTGCTAGGCAAATGCTACATTTAGGGAATCAGCTGTTTTTTGTCTTTGCTTTGATTTGGCGGAAAATTAAATTCAATTCAAAATTCAAACCAATGTTAATTAAGATAAAAAATGAAAGAACTAGACTTAATTTTCTATTGGCTGCTAAGCAACAATTATAAAGATTTTCACTGCAGCCCGCTGGAATCTTTTAGTCTCGAACCCTTCTCTTCTTATGCACGTCTCTTATGATCAATAACTCAAATCACCTATCCCAGCCCATGGAGAAATAAATGGAGGAGGTCCTGCCCCCGGCGAAAAGGGGCTTCCGCATCCGCCACCGACTCTGAGAAGTGAGAGGATCCCTGCGCACCGTCGCTAATGACATTGCTGCCCACCACCACTCTTCTGTCCACAGGGCTAAAAAAGGCTATTGCCAAGCCCATGTACGAGGTGTGTTCAAAAAGTATCGCGAATTTTGAATTTTCGCGGGTTACATATATTCGAATTGGAGAAAATGGTGTTGGCCAATCGTCGAATCACCGTTAGAGAAGTTGCTGAGGACTTAAACATATCGATTGGCTCGTGCCATTCGATTGTTATCAATGATGTGGGCACGAGACGGGTCGGCGCGAAATTTGTGCCAAAATTGCTCAATTGCGACCAAAAACAGCATCGCATGAACATTGCTAATGAGATGTTGGGCTGTATCCGCGACGACCCATAATTGGTGACGAATCGTGGGTTTATGGTTATGAGTGGAAACCAAAGCTCAATCATCTCAATGGAAGCTGCCGCACGAACAAAGACCGAAAATAGCACGCCAAGTTCGGTCGAATGTAAAAGTTTTGCTGACAGTTTTCTTCAAACGGTCAATAAGGAATATTACCTGCAAGTTATGCGCATTTTGCGCGAAGCAATCCGCCAGAAACGCCCGGATTTGTGGAAGAACAAAAATTGGGTTTTGCACCACGATAACGCCCCACCGTATTCCCCAGACCTGGCCCCCTGTGACTTTTTCTTGTTCCCTAAACTGAAGAGGCCCATGAAAGGAAAAAGATATTCAAGAATAAATAAATAATTTTTGAAAAAACACAAAATTTGCGATACTTTTTGAATACACCTTGTACATCACAAGAAAGCTAATAAAATGTACTACTTCCTGTAAAAAAAGAAATATTTTTTTAACACAGGGTTAGAGTGTTTCAAACGCGGGAAACTGGAGAAAAAAGGGGCGTCTAGGAAGAGAGGCCGCCTAGCGCCAACGCTCTGAGGCGGTGGCGGACAATGCAGCTCGAATGATCCAGAAGTACAATTGTTAATTAGTTTAACAACATGGATTTGTTCTATATTTGTTCCGTCAGTTTGCAATCAATTTCATTTGGTCCAAAAAACTGCTGGCTTGTGGTGGTGTTGGTCAAAATCACACACCGATAGGCAGAAAATTCAAAAATAATCGATACTACCGTGAAAAACGATGAAATGCACATGCATTTTTCTGTTTTGTCACCACTAGACTCCTATACCTTATCCACATCAAAAATGTTGCCTTTAGCCCAGAATTCAGAATTGAAAAATGCATCTCTCGTAGCAAAGGGATCTTAAATGAAAGCCGCCAGAGTTAAATGAAAACTACACCCAGAAAAAGGGCATTAACTAAAAACTAAAATAGTCTACAATTTTATAAAAAAAAAACCTGCCTAAAACTGCCTTTTATCCATCAGGCAGGCTCCGGTTTTCACTTTCACAAGATTCTCTCGTTCTCGTTTTCAAAAACAAGAAATCGGTGCTCCCGTTTTTACTTTGACAGGACTTTTTCGTTTTCAAAAACGGGCAAGTCTTGTCGAAATTAAAAGTAAATGCCTTTTTCTACATCAAATCTGTTCTTAATTGCAAAAGGACACCATCAGTGGAACAAGCTAGTTCTTATTTACTTTTTAAATAATTCTTTTTCTTTTTCACCTCGAATTCGAAAAAAAATATTTGCCGTCGGCAACAACTTTCGGTTTGGTTGGCAGTGCTGCCATACTGTTAGTGGAACAAAACAATCTGGTCGAAATGCTTCTAAATTTAAAAGGTGGTCATTAATAATGTTTAAGAAGGATAAAATAAGGTTTTAATAAATAAACCAGTTTATTTAAATATTTAAATGGAATTTTTACCAAAAAAAATATTATATAATTGTCATATTATCAAAGAGGGCTACCACTCTTGGACCGATAAATAAACAATTTCTGCCTTTATTTGGCTTTAAAACAAACAATTGAAAAACAGTAATGGCATTTAAACATTTTGTTTATTTCTCAAAACATCGAAGTAAACTGTTTGAGCAATAAAACAATTAAATATTTCGATAACAAAACGATGACAAAAAATTTGGGAAACCCGGACCACCTTTTTGGTCTAAAACGAAAACGAAAAACAAAAGTGAAAACCGAAGCACGCCTGAATATATTTTTCCTTTCCCTATTTTCATTCCCTTGACTTGAAATCTTTAAATTTAAATATCCGCCAGCTGTGCGCTTACATTTCGCATTGAAAATTCTTCTGGACAAGTTTATTATCGTCACCATCATTGCCATTCAACAGCATGCCACGCCCACGCAACAGTTGGTGCTGACATTGCAGGCTGGCATTCTTGGAGAAAATCAAATGGAATTTATGGGCGCCACATTGCCTCGCGTTGGACTCTCCTTAAGGCTGTGAAAAAGGAACCGAACCTGCTGTCATCTATTATGGAAACCTATAAATTCAGCCAGACGGCGAGAAAGGGGCGGTAATGTCTGTCATTAAATTAGCGCTAATTTGTTTAGTGGTGTCTGGGGAGACATTCGCCGAGAGAGAAGCCGGCGAAAAGTGTCCATCGAATGGTATCAAGTGGCGTGCACTTAATTTTCCATTGCAGAGACTCCCGACATCTACGATTTACACCCATCACGGATTCGTTGGTTTAAATTTCAATTTAGGCACCGCTTATGAATCAATCATTTAAGTGAATTGTAATTGCCAGATATATGCACATATGCGAATATCAATCCGAATGCGGGATGTAAGGAAGCTATAATTATTGCGGATCTGTAATCTAATATCCGCCTGTTAGAATGCAAACAGAATTCTGGATAATAATCGGTTTGGATATGGGGAATAAATTGGGCGTGGCGAGTGTCGTAATGTGTGCGATATAAATTGTCATTGTTAAAGTGCTAATGCATTTTCGGCATGCAAATCCCGTCAGCAACGTGTGCCATTGTAATTCCCATCATTGTTACTGCACTTCCTGTCCCTGGGTCAGCTATGCGGAATTCTGAGCCGCATTATGGGAATTACTTTGGGTGGCACAACAATCAAATTAATGCATTTGGAGACTAAATAACATTTTTAGGGAGTTACAGTTACGAAACAATAAAAGAAAAACCAATCTTTTATATTTTTAAGCCGCCCATATTAATGTAATTTACCACTTATTTTCGTTATTTCCCCGTTATGGCACTTTTTCTTACTTAAATCCCATCTCAAATTAGCATCTATAGCCAAGGGTTTTGACCATAAAAAATTAGTTTTTTTTAAATATTTTGGATTATTTGAAATTTACAAATTTAAAGCAATTTAACCAAGTTTTCAAAAATTTCAAGAGATCTAGTTAATGGATTCTCAATTTTTTTGTTTTCATTTGTTTATGCATTTATTAAGTAATCGCAACAGAGAGCAGTGATACAATGCCAAATATTAAGACATTCCTAATGAATAAATTTAGGATGACAAACTTATGTGGAATAAGGTTCTTTATCGGAGTTAAAGTAGAAAGAAAAGAAAGTCATTTGTATCTTAGTAAGAGACCATACATAAATAATATTCTGAAGAAGTTTAATATGGAAGAATGTCATGCAGTTAATACACCACTTCCAACTTAGTTAAATTATGAGGCCCTAAACTCAGATGAACAATGTAATGCACGTATAAATCTTATTGGCTGTTTGATGTACATAATGTTATGCACTCGTCCTTATCTAAGTAAAGCAATAAGTATATTAAGTAGATATACAAATAAAACCAATGCAGAATTATGGCACAATCTTAAAAGAGAGAGAGAAGATTTTTGGTCTGGATACCCTGGTCCCGGACTTGGAGCGATTGCGCCAGGTGGGTGCCCTCTGCTACGCATTCCTGCGAAAGGCCAGGACACGTTAACGCTGTCCCTGACAGTGCCCTCGGTGATGAAGCCATCGCCTGTTTAACGGCGTCGGTTGCATGGTGGCCACGCCCGCCCAGCTGGTCTGGGCCATGAAGGACTCGCTGGATTTGCTGCTCTTCTCGCATCTCAAGGTCTTGAGAGAGAAGAGAGAAATTAAAAGATTTTAAAATTTTTAAATCTAAAAACCTTCGTGTTATTTTATGGCCTTTTACAACAGTAATCAATGAACCATTGATACAGACGATGAAAACCCTTAACATTCTAACTATAAGGTGCAGAAAGTTGCAGAACATAGAAAAGCTAAAGCTATTAGCAAACCTTCGAGAGGCTACAACTAGATAGATAGCCTGGACTCGCTGGTCAACGTGAAAATATTTGACACGGAGCTGAACCGAATTATACAAATAGAAAAGCTATTTCCTCAAAGGACTATTCTTGTCGAACAAATAAATAAGTAAATAAAAGAAGAAAAAAGTAAATACAAATAAATAAAAAACAAATGTTTTAAGCAGGCGACGCAGGCTGCTTAACAGCGGCAGTTGGAAGTGGACTGCGGTTTTCAGAATGCACGCTGCCCTTTATATAGTTCTCTCATCAGTGTGACCGAAGAATTTTACTAATAAAAACTCCATATAGTACGTCTTAAAAATACCAGATAAGAGATGAGGAAAAAGAGGTAACTGGCTAGAGCCCATTTTCCATTTGTCGGCGTTCTTTATGGCCGTTTGAATATATACTTCAAAAAAATACCGAAAATTACGATGCTCCTTAAGCTGTGGCAGGGAAATATTTCTGTCTTGCGGTCGTGGCCAAAAAACATCAGATTTTTCATTTATATACAAGATTTCACAGTTTCCAGCATGGATACAAATACTTTCTTGAATGGGTAGGCTAAATTTGAAGAGGACACGATGTCCACGTCGTCCAAGAGTCGCAAAAGAAAGAAATTGCTGCTTTCGGACGCGCTGTGTTGGACGCCGCAGCGCGCCGTCCCAATTCAAATGTAAGCAAAGCCGAATCTGCTGTTCAAAAATATGGATGAAGCAGTGGAACTAAACCATCGACGGACGGTCCATTTTCGAAAATATGTAGCATTGGAACAAGCTATTCAACGTTTTTCGTAGTGGTGACCTGATTTATTACATTTTGCAATCTCCTTCAAAACAGCACTTCCGAAAAAATATTGACAATTCGCTCTCACTCACTGCTTAAAAGCGTTTTTCGTCGATCGGACCGAAAATGAATGTGACAGGCAGAAGAAGGCATTACCGACCACATAAAGTATATATGTATAATCTTGATCAGCATCTTACGGCGAGTCGATTTAGCCACGTCTGTCTGTCCGTATGAGAGAACAGAGCTCAGAAATGCCAAGAGCTAGAGATACCAAATTTGATAAAAACATTCTCAAATATCACTAGTTTACAGCTATATATAAACGTTTAGAGCCACTTTTTCCGCCTAATTTTGAGACGCTGAAAACATTAAAACCAGATATTTCAACAAATTTCAAATTTATGCGATTCAAAACTCAATGTACACACCTTTCCGACAACATACGGCTCTTTGTGGTCAGAGCTTTATTAATGAGATATAAGCACTGAAAGTAAAAAAAACATGCAATACTTTGGCTATTTTTTTAAATGCTAGATTTCATTTACTTTTTAAAAATATAAAAAAAATGTTTTAAGTTATTTTGAATTGTTTTTGAATCAAAGTTGTTTTTCAATCAAAACCAACATCACAAAGCAGGCTTCTTCCCTTTGAAAACAATTTTGTAGCACAGCTGCAATATGATGATTTCATTGAATTGGCCTTAACTTCTCAAATTTGTACTGGGTTTGCAAATATTTGACCTTAACTCTTTTAGGACAAAGTTATTTTAGATCTGTCTAGCTATAAACAAAATAGCCAAAAATATAGCATTTTTTGTTTACTTTCAGTGCTTATATCTTCATTAATAAAGCTCTGACTATAAAGAGCCTATGTTGTTTTACTTACGGTTTTTAAGATTTTTAGCGTATAATAAAAAATCTGGTTTTTCGCAAATATCTCCAAAACAGTTGTTTATAAAATTTTTTTTAATGAGTCCAACGTGTTCAGCAACTTAAAATTATGCGCTTAAATTGGGTCTTAACGATTATATAAAAGAAATATATCAATTTGTAAGCTAGTGTATTTTACGCAGATCAACATTTATAAAAATTTTAATTTCATGCACAAAGCTTTGGATACTTTACATGTATTTATTGTAAATCGGTACATCGCCTACATCTAGATGCCCGTGTGCTTACGGATCGGCTAAAGCCTCGTTGGTTCTGTATGAAATTGCAATTTATATTGCGAACAAAACAATTTCCCAACGCCTCTGCCTCAGATACACCAGATTTGGGGGCACAACAAAAGCAGTGCGGCAGCCAGTGCTTCCGAAAAGACAGTGAATGAAAATTTATGTTGGATGCGTGACCGTAAATGCTGTGTGCGTGATAAATCAATTTTCATTGCACACCACACACGCGTACAATTTCGTAATTTTGTGCAATTTGCGTGGGAGCCGGAGAGGGGCGACGGCGGAGGCTGGAGAGCTGGAGAGGGAAACGGGGGCAGTGTGTGCATATACGATTTTAAGTATTTATGCAATCGAACGGTAAAGTTTAGCGTTCGGGTTTGGCTCCATCTGCCGTTAAAGGAAATATTTGCCAGATTTCGGTAATTGTAATGCATTCGCAATTGTCAATTGGCCTGCGAGATTGACATCTCTCTCCATCTGCCTCACACACACCAACACCCAGCACACACACACTAATAACTATACAATACACGACGGCCGCAAATGTCTGATTATTTTGTGATTTATGCATTTCAATTTGAACCTTATACGGATATGAGTCTGTGTAAATGAGCATGGCCGATTTCAATTTCCACTCAGGTTAATTTCAATTAAAAGTCGTATTCTGGATTTAATTAACACAGTGCACAGACATGCGTATAAGAAGAGATATATCACGTGAGCTAATTATGTCAAATGAAGTAATCAGAGTGCATCTGCATGCGAGATTTCAAGAGCATTCTACGGTTAGCTGTTATTGCTTTGTGGCCTCTTATTATTTATATGAAAAAGCCTTGTACTTATGCTTTGTAGATAATATGTAGGGCATAATGAGAAGAATTAGTAAGCAGACATGAGGAGCAATACATACAATATATACAAATGTAATACTAAAGTGCATAATTAGAGTTAAAACATAAAGTAGGTACAGCACATTTATTAACAACTTGAAACTGTGACAGAAGTCAATGCATTCTGTTTGGTTCTGCATCATTCCTTTTGATTTAATAGCCATTTTAACGGACACTAATCAATTAATTTACTTAATCACCGTTGCTTATTCTTCCCCGCATCTATTTTTTAGGCCTCGTAACCTAAACGAGCCGTAAGTGAGTTTATGGCTCACAGTCGGGCCTTAAAACGCAGGTCCCACACACATACAGAGCAAGGCACCGGAACGTGTGACCCCAATCCCCCTGAAACTCCTCCCCCATTTGCCACTCTTGACTTTTAATGCCCGGGCTATAAATGTCAAGTCCCGCGGGGCGACACGCCCACCTCCCAAAAGGAGATGGTAAAGACAGGGAGAAAAAACCACAGCAGTGCACAAAAGAAACAAACAAAAAAAGAACGGTAACAACAAACAAACAAACAAGAAGAACAATATAAAAAAATCCTATATTTGGAAGTCCCGACCATAGACTACCCCGTTAAGGTTAGTACTACGATGAACGAAAACCGTTTACGGAATTCCGTGAGCGAAATTGTGATTTATTTCGTTCGGGAACCAGTGTGACCAAGAAAAATAAAGAGAATGGCCTAAATCGGAAAAAATTGGTCACACTGACTTGTATTTGAAAACGTGTTTTGTAAACAAACTATATAAAGACAAATTAATTCAAACGCATTTTATTGGGCGTACTATTAATGTAATACGCGGCAACGGAGTTAAAGGCAAATAATAAATAAATAATAAAATAACTTTCAATAATATTGTCAATAAAAACATAATTACATGTCTTTTATGTGTTAAATCGCATATATTGGGCCTCGCCTTTACGGCATTTATCAATTCCAGATTATCCTCACGGCTGTACATGTTGCTCACGAAATATATCCAATTGATATATTTCGCTTACGACATCACAGCTGTTTATTAGTGCGTTCTGCTAACCGTTTCACTCGGTTCGCTCACGAAATTCCGTTCATCTTAGTACCCAACCAAACGAAATACCACAAAATTCTTCTTCTTGCTCTTTTCGCTCTTTTTTTTATAAAGTATTTCGCTTATGGATTTTTTTCGTTAATCTAAGTACTAGTCTTTAGAAAGCAAGGGACTTCCTACCATAGAGCATGTAGAAAAATTTATAAATCTTATTTCGAGGTATGGAGTAAAATTTTTCAAATGAGAAATTTGCTAAACAATTAAAGTTTTTAATTTAGATTATACTTAGTTAAAGTAAATCAAGAGTCCTTGCTGTTCAGCTCTAGAGGTCTGATGTTAATCACTTACAACAAAACGAACACAATATACCCTTCAAATCCAAAGGTACTGGGTATAACCACTCATATGTACCCTACATACACACACAAGAAACACCAAATACACACAAGTCAACATTAAGAAATTTGTAGGAAGCGAATGCGTTTTATTTAATTTTTATTACCGTCGACGTAGCTCTGGGCCAATTTGTGTGTGCGCGTGGGTGTGGGTGTTGTGTCCAAGGGAGAATGTTTGTGTTTGAGTAATAAAGCATTTAAGAATTATGAGCCAGGCAGCAACAAGCTGCAAAACAATTAGCTTGGCGGCCCGCAAAAGTATGCCACAAATATGGAAGGCGCTGCCTTAGATGGCAAAGAACGAACTGGAGGTACACTTCCCTGCTACTTCTTGAAAGAACCAAACTAACAATATGTGATATATATTGAAAAGGTTTATACCAAAACCATAAATTTGGTATGTGTATATCTAACATTCAATAAGATAGAATTCAATAAAATAAAAATGTTTTTTTACCAATAAAATATGCAAAAATCTCAAAATATTACCATATTATGTATGTGCGGTCTACGGCCTCTGGTATCGTAGTTATGGAAATATTCGACTCACAGAGTATGCCTTAGAGTGCGAAGTTCTCTCTCGTATTTACCAAACCAAGTGAAAGAAATTGAGATGGCCGACGTGATGCCATTAAAGTGGTACAATCGTGACCGGGATCCTATTCCCATACACCCAACCGAAACATCGTTCCGCCAGCTTATGATTAATGCTTTAATGAGCCACAAACAATGAGGGCGAGGAAAGAACGGTTTCCACTAGTGGAATTAGACGAACGGGAGCGGGTAGCGGAATGTTGTTTGGACAACAACGGCAGCAACAGACAAACCGCACAGGATGCAGATGCAGTGGAGATGGCGGGATATGCTGGCAAAGTTTTCGTGCAACACCAGCAAGTGCCAAACGCACATCTGCCCCCATACATTTGCCAGTGTTGTCGACTAGCTGAGTAGGGAAAAAGTGCTTACCATTTGAGATATCTAATAAAAATAACAAATTAAAATATTTCTTGTAAGATAAAAATACAGGATTAAGGAAAAAATAAAATATAATAAAACCGGTTAAAAAAGTTGTTTTAATAGTTATAAAAATATAAACAAAATACTGAAATTTCTGTTCTATACTTTTAAGTCCTTATTAAAAATTTGTTGGAGACTTCAATACCATACTGTCAATGAACGATTTTCAATATAAACTGAAAACTTTAGCGCCAAATACAGCTAGGTTGGCGACACTGACACTCACACATGCCGGCTAGTGTGACCATTACAGCGTTCGAAATTAAAGGCCCAAACTTTTCCGGGTCCTTCGGTCATTTCAGCTCGCCCGTGAGTTATGCAAGTGAAGTTTTCTGACCACGACGAAAGGCTGTAATAGCAACAACTATTCGGCAGCAACAATGTCCTTTCCCCATCAGTGGGCGTGTCCGTTTGTTTTGGCTTTGGGTAATGTTCAAGCGCTCCGTTTGTCTCTGTTTGCTTATAATTAAGCCTAATGTGCGCTTCGTCGACAATTTAAGCATCTAACATTGTAGCGCATAGTTTTTGCCTAGTAATTGGCAGTGGCCAGTGTGGGAGTCTCCTCCATTTTTCGCAGGATTTTGCTTTACGTTGAGTTAGGTTGCGCCAAACAATTAGCACCGCCAAGTTTAAAGCTTTTGTTCATAGAATAAACTTTTGTGAACAAAAAAAAGTTACAGAAACACGAACATTACCATTGAATTAATTAATAATTAGAACATTGCAACATAGATATAATTAAAAATTACTTCTCTATTACATTCACTTTTTTATGCTCGTTTCAGAGGCACCTTCATTTTTCATACCTCTCAGCTGGCAACGTCATAAGTTTGCCTTTTTATTGGTCTTCGGTCACACTGATGGGATCACTATTACGGTCATTCTGAAAACTTTTTGCATGGGTACTCTGTTCAGTTCTTCAGGATCCGTTTGCCTTCCTGTTGTAAAAGGCCACCATTAAGTTACAGGGTTGTGAATAGTTTTAGATTTAAAAAGGTTATTTTATTGCTTTTAGATTTATTTCTAGTATACTCGTATTTTTCTCCTGAGCACAATCATCCTGATTCATCCAAATTTTCCCAATGCATAGTTTTTGGCAATGAAGTTGGAGAAGTTTTCTTTCCCGATTGCCCAGTCTGGGCAATCCTGGGAGCGGATGTACCCATGGCTCAGGCGATGCTTTAGTCGGATCGTTTCGGAAATTTTGAGTTTAGGTCGAAGGTGTCGATCCATTGTAGATCACGAAGTCTAGGCAGCTTGTCGAACTTCCTTTAATGGGAAAGTGAGCTGGCTTCAAAGTCTGTGATGGGCGTTGAAATCACCGGCCGCAATAAATTTTTTGGAAATGTGTTGTCAATGTGTCGACAGGACGGTCTACTTTAATTGGTAAGTAGGTCGCAGCAATGTTTATTTTCCTTAGAGCAGTGGAGATGACCAATTGAGCCATCTGGACAATGCGGAGACGGATGGGGCGATAGTGATACTGCTCCAGGGTACAGCGGCACAGTTACCGGAAAGTGGTCTCGGTAACGGAAGAATCCTGGGATGCCGAAGTACATAGATTCCTGGACGCCAGAGAGTCTCGGATACGAGTATGATGTCATTCCGATGGGTTTGTAAGAACCCGAGAAGTATGCCCTTGTTCTCTAAATGCCAGTCTGAAGGCACAGCATTATTTGTTTTGGCGGAATTAAATGTGGGCATTCCATTATCTTACTATTGTGGTGATCGCCGACATGTCCCTGGCGATTGCAATCTTTTGCATCTAAGAATTGTGTTATGACAGCAAAGCGGGTTTCGAATATGTACTACTCAGGCCCTTTTTAAATTGTGGTGCATTCCATTATGATAGTAACAATGATTACAGTCTTAAAAGTTGCATGTATTGTAAAGACCTGATATTTAAGAATCGGGAAATTTTTTGTTTTAAAAATTGTTTGTCTGCGCCGAATAATAATATTAAATAATTATGATTTCATATTTATCTTTAAGATAGATTCAGTTTTTTAAATAAACATATTTAAAGTATTTTTCATTTTAAGGAATGGGAAAAAGCTTATGAAGAATTTGTACATTATATCAAACAAGAATAAAAGCTAACCAAAGTTTGTATACCCTTGGAGTCTGCAATTGGATCATTGAAAATTGATTCATTTTGGTAATGCTGTAAATGTTACATTTTACATGTAGAATTTTACATTTCATATAAATTTACCGATCGTTTCTATGGCAGCTATATGATATAGTTGTCCGATCTTAATGAAATTAAAACCGTAATTCTAATCTGCTATATATCGAAATTTATAAAAATATGTCGAAAAAAAGAGAAGTTCATTTTGGTTTTTACATTAAATTCGCCATCATTCCTATGGCAGCTATACGACATAGTGGTCCGATTTCGGCCGTTCCGACATATACGAGTATACTGTACATTCTAACAATGCTGAGCGTTTTTATTAGAGATTGTAATTAGTTAACGTCACTGGCCCAAAAATCATTTCAAGAATTAAGAACAGTCAACGGATATTTGTGTCAAACATATCTTGAAGCATGTCGACAATTGCATTTATTGAAGGATGATGCACATTGGGATTTAACACTTTATGATGCATATTTTTCAGCTCATCCACAACAAATACGAATGCTATTTTCCATTATAATATGAACATGTATAACATCAAATCCACTTGAATTATGGAAAAAATATAAAGATTATATGGCAGAAGATATTTGTTGATTCCCTTGGAAATGTACAACGAAGCTTTGAAAATAATTGAAGATATGTGTCTATCGATTGCAAATAAAGAATTAGGACAATAGCGTATGACCGCACTAAATCGTGAGATGACTAATTTGTTTGATCGTGAATTGCAACGTGAGCACGAATTTAATTCTAAAGACTTGCGTTTATTTGTAAAATCGAATATAACCAAATTGAATATTCAGCAAAAACATGTATATGACAGTCATACAAGCCGTTTCCAATAATGCAGGTGGATTATATTTCTTGGATGCATCTTGTGGTACAGACAAAACGTTCGTTAAATCATTGATGCGAGAATTGCTGCTACATTATTAGAAGGTGGTCGGCCATTGAATGTAAAGGTGATTGAAACTCCGACCTGCAATATTTCGAGAAATTCCGCTATGACCAAAGCTCTTCGATTAACGTCAATTATTTTATGGGATGAGTGTACAATGGCGAATGAAAAATTACTAGAAGCATTTAATCGAAAAATGCAAGTTTTACGTGGTAATCAACCAATACTACGACACTATTAAACCGGGAACTACATTTAACCATTGGACGTACTATTAACACCCGGACATACACTTAACCAATGGACTCTCCATAGCATTTCCTTGACACCTTTATTCGTAAAACATCAAAATTGTAGTACTTCTTATCCAGTACCAGTATCCAGGAGAATAAAAGAATAAAACAAATGAAATCAATAAATAAAATTTGGGAAACAAAATTAATATAATAAATTAAAATGTTTTAAGCTGCTTAAATAGCGGCAGTTGAAATGGACTGCGGATTCCAGAGGGAACACTGCCCCTTATATAGTTCTCCCACCAGTGTGACCGAATAATATTACTAATAAAAAGAGCAGATGAAGATACCAGATTAGAGTTGTGGATAAAAGAGGGCCCTGTCTACACAGCGCATTTGCCACCGAATCCGTCAATTGAGTTAAATGAAAACCGTCAGTATTAAAGACCTGAAATAAAAAACTATAAGACATAACGTGGATATTTTACGCCAAAATTAATTATCGCTAACCATATTTTTAGCATATTCACTTGTGTATCCAAACAAAATTGGTATTTGTAAATTGCAGACGTCTATTATCTAAAATAAATGACATAAGCGCAAAGTATAAAAATCACCTAATTATGTCAAAATTTGCATGCAATTTTCGGGAGTTTATGCTAGAGGTGGAGAATCATCGCGGACATTGATGTTTAAAATTCAAACATCGATGTTTAAAAAAAAAAAAAAAATGTTTGCTCTAAAATAAATTAAAAATTGTTTCCCTTACTTTAGTGATGTGACAAAAACATCAATGTTTCCCCGCAAAACATCGAAGTTCCCAAACATTTTAAAAACATCGAGGCATTGAGGCCAAAAGACTTGCAGAAACCACTCTCACCGTACGCAGACACATCAACCCAGCTGCCCAAGGAGCAGATGGAGGAAGTGCTGACCCCTGCGGAGATGGATGCTTGTTTCGCAAGCGGATTATCAATACAATTTTATTTTTAAACAGCTGGGTAGTGGTGGAAGTTAAGCTAAATCACAATTCATGAAAAATTTTAACGCAATTGTTTGTCACCACTAGATTCTTATACTATGTACCCATGCATTTAGCCCAAAATTCATAATTGAAGAGTGCAACCCCATTCCTAACATTATATATTAATTAGAATGAGTGGTAAACTTTTAATACTTCATGTCGAGCGGTGTAGCCGTGTAATCAAAATTTAATTTATTATAAATAAAAATAGAATATATTGTTTGTTTTACTTTTCCCACATCTTGACCTCGAGCCGGTTAAACACTTTCTTAGGAGGTAGGAAGGTCGCTAAACAAGAACTTTATATGAAGTTATATGAATACATTCAGGTTAAAAAAAAAATCAGGGATCGTAAAAGTTATAATTTTTAAAATAAAAATTGTAAAATAGGATATATTTTTTATTAAAAAAAAATGCAAATTCGGTGATATATTTGTTTTTTAATAAAAAAGTTAAAAATAATTATATCTTTCAATTTTTATATAAAAGTTAAATTATAACTATTATTTTTAATTTTTATTTTGAAAAATCGAATATAACTGCTATGTATCAATTTTAAGCAGTAATTTTTTTGGGTCCAATTGTTATTTTTCTCATAAGTGTTATTTGCGATCCCTGAAAAAATTATATTTACGTATAAAAAAATGGGTTTTGGCCAGTAAAAGTTATTGTTAGCCCCATAGGACACCAGTGTAACCATGTAAAAACAAAACGCAATCCTACTGAAAAACTATCCTAGAAATTTAATTGGATATTATATTCCACATTGTAGAGATGCTTGGGCTTTTAGAATCTTGGCTTTAAGGGTTTCGTTAATGTTCATCAGCAATTCGTAATTTTCATGTTATGAAGTACATATTCGCTGTCTCTTTATCATGTCTCCGCTTATTTAATATTTACTTTTTTAACTTCTGGCGCTTCGTTGCCGCTTTTGTTGCTTATTGAAAAATGCTGCCAAACGTGACGTGCTTTGCATATTTAAAAACATTTATTTTTCTTTCCATTTTATCAATAAAAAATGACGCAGACCGCTTTGAACCACGTCAGTCTCATAAAAATTAAATGCCTGGGCTTTTGCTTTAGAGTCAGAGGAAAAAAAATGGTGAAATATTGGCAAAAAGTATTTAAGGTTAGACATAAACGGAAATCAAGTGAAAAGGTCAAAAATACGCCAGGCTCGCAATTTGCCAGGCGCCCATAAAAATCCAAAGCACAAAGCTCCCGCCCTGCCGACACCCATCACGCAGTGTTAATTTATTTGTCGGTTGATTACAGCGCGCTTCCGGCAGCCTGACGGCGGCAAAAGCAAATTAATTTTTATGTCTCTCTGTGCGGGGCAAACACATTTTGAGTAATGCGAGGGCGACCCAAAAGCGGAAGTGTATTAATTTCCGACCTGCGACAGGAGTCTGGGAAAGCACTGCTCGGGATGAGCGCGGTTATCAATGTGAAGGTTGATCTGTTGCGCAGAGGCATATGGTCGAAGGATTCTAAATTGTTTTCTAGCGCGCCTTTTTGCTGGTGGAATTTTTATAATTAAGTGTTATTTATCGAATCAATATAAAATATAAATATACATATATATATATATTAACAGGAAAATATTTCAAAATATAGTACTACTGTGGTCGAAAAATATATTTTCGATCCATATGGCTTTCTTTTTATACACGGTACCCTTAAAGCTAAGGACTCACCAGCGCTAAGTTTTAAATCGGCTGAGACTTCGCAAGGGTGGCGCAAGAGGTAGGAAATATCTGATAATTACACGCAACCCGTGCGAAATGGAGACAGGCAATTGGAAACAAAGTCGAATGGCGGGATTTTCCAGCGGGGCAAAATTAATTTATTTACAATACAATTAAAGAAGATTCAATTATGTGAGATCTTGACCATAAAATAAATAAAACTAAATCAACATGAAGACTTAAAATAAGCTGCTCCTGGCTCTGCAGCTGCAGCTACTGCCACTGCTGGAGCAACAGAAAAGGGCGAAAATCACAATTAAATAAATTATGGACATGCTGTCTCCATACCCTGCTCGTCCATGTCCAGTGGTCACCTACTGGGATCCTCTTCTTAGTTGCCTGCCTACCCAGCTGACAGTATCAAATAGCCCGTTTCGAATGGATTTTCGGTGAACCCCATAAACCCTGGTCACATTAGAAAAATGAAACCCTTTTAGCTAGCTCAGGGTTTAGCGCTGGTGAGTACTTTCCTTTATAGCGGCGTGGAAAGCGGTCATGTCAGGGACTTATATATCCAAGCTTGGAGTTTCAAATTTGTTTATATCAAGGAAAAATGTTTTGCTCGACCGCAAAATGTATACCACACAAAATTATTATTTTAAAAGCATACAACATTTTTTTTCTGGATTTTTTTTTATATTGATATAGAAACATTTGGGGCAAGTGGTAAGTGCTTTGTTCTCGATTTTTTTTTCCGTATAGGAGACTGTAAGAGAATCCTCAAAAATGTAGCAAAATGTTGCAAAGGAATTGCGGTATAAGCCAAAAAAGTACAATTGACATTCTGTGAATACTGTGATTGTGCAGGCAGAGGCTGGGCAGAGAAATTTGATAACTCGCGAATCAGCTTGTATGTACATGTATTATGTATTCATCTTTAATACTCCCTTGTTGTGGCAATCGATATTAGGAAATTTAAACACGTTTCAGAATTAAATCCTTCCATATATGTATGTGTACGAGTATGTACCACATTTGCAAGTCCGACTAATGTCACGACAAACACTGGAAAGGCTAAAGCATTTATCGTCGCTCTCTTTAGCCGCTTAGCCAATTATCAGTTTCGCATTTCATTGTCTAATCACGGCGCTGGCCTTCTCGTATGTCAGACGCCCAGGAACCTGTGAGCCGGAGAGCCGGAGCGTCCGAAAGGAAGCCAAGTCGAGCGGAATAAACCTCGGCCTTGCGGCGAAAGTCGGTCACTTGTCAGATGGCTTTGCGGTCGGCCGGGGTGTGGAGTGTTGGTTTTGGCCGGGCAATGCATTTGCAATTAATTGCCATAATTAATTAGGTTTAAGCGAAGCACACTGAACGACAAACCGAGGCAGTTGACCAGACATTGGCATTGAGTATGAGAGGAGAAGGAACACTAGAGAGCGATCAAGCATAATATCAAAATTTGTTTAAAGCCAGTAAACTTTATTTTATTACGATTATTCTCTCAGTGCACGGACGGCATGTACAACCTGGTGTCATGTCCTTATCGGCTTGCGTGCTGGCCAAGACGATTGGGGCCGGAATGCTGGCCAAAGAATGGCGGGCTCATCAATTTCAGTGATATGGCCGCGTCCCAGGACATTGTAATTAATCCTTAAAGTCCTCGACTTGACTTTAAATTCAATTAAGCTTTAATCAATTGCAAGGCAACAGCGCCGCAGCAACACATCCGGTTGCCCTCGCCCTCGCCCTCGTCCTCGTCCTCGTCAGACCCCCCAGCCCGACATCATAACGACAGCCACAAATAACCGCAGGATAACTTCATTTGCATGAGCCAGGCCGGAGCTCCTGGCTGCCATGATGCAGAGATGGACGGACGCGTGGATCGCGTGGGCGCGACTGGCTATTGTCCGAGCCGGCAGAAATGTAAAAATGGCAACGATGAACATTTGGGAAGCCCATATATTATATACACATTTATATTTATACGCACACAATGCGAGGCGGTACATGCATATGTGCATTTTTATTATGTCGCCCGCCTGTTTTCGCATTAAAGAATTTCATTTTTGCTGCAACTACCGGTATACCGGCTGCTGCTGGATCCGTTGTTCGTCGCTTGTAATACATGCATGCGACGCTTCTTACGTTAACAGATAGTTAATAAAAAAGCAAATAAATATTTAACACCTGTTATGAAGCCGTCGAAATACTCTTCCGAAAATGTGGTACTTTTTGTTACCAGGAAGGGGAGACGATGCTTGTGGCTTTTCTAAACAAGTTTGATCTTAGCAAATATTTAGTAAATCACTTAAATGGTAGTTTATTATTATAAATTAAAGGCTTACTTTATAAATGAATAATAATAATATGAAACTTTTCCTTTAAAAATTATTTTGCCAGAATTTAAAGAAATTCTTAAATATTAAAGGTGAACAGGAAGAAGAAATAATATTTAAATTTTTCATTAAATATTATGTCACAGCCTTAATAAATTATGATCATATTTGTATATTATTTAGTCTTTGTCTGGCTCTTGTATTATTTTTTTAAATTTTTATCGAAAAGAATCGCCTAGGCCACATGCCCCATGTCGCGGTGAGCTCTTCATGAACTTGTTGTCATAGCAATGAAATAAAACGCCTGCCATATGAATAAATAAATACAAATTAAATAAAAGTTGCCAAGTTTCGCAATAACGAAAACGCATAATTGTCGTGATAGGACTCGTCCGTGAAATGTCCTCGAGCGGCTTTCGTTCTCGACTGAATTACTTTAAAGGATTCCCGCGAAGCTCATAATTTATCCAAAAGTCTGCTCGGGACATTTAAAAATGTTCAATATTTGGCCTCGCCAAGGGTCAACTCGATTTGCATGAAAATGTCATTAACTTGGAAAGGGTTTTCACCGTAAACACCTCCCGAGAAAACGTCAACTAAAGGACACTCGTTTCGAACCATTTAAAGGCAGCGGCGACAGCGCTGGGCTCCGGCTTCAAGTCTACTTGCCAGCCGTCCGGGATGACACATCATTATCGGCATAAACAACATAAAGCACTTTATTGGCATCATCAACGGCAGGCAGCAGGCGATGATTGCAGAGATTGGTAGTCGGAGAGGCGCTGCATGTGGCAACCCTTTCGACCAGGATCCTTTGGCCAGCACCACCTGCACAATGGCCTATCTGCTGCCTTCCCGTTGATAGATTGTCGTGGACGGCTGGGACCCATGCAACATTACACTGATAATATTTGCCACGCCCACGGGGCGGTCCCTCTCCTCCATTTCTGCGCTTGGCCACAACACCAAGATGGGGGTCTGCAGTTCGGGCTTAAACGCTGCGGTGAACAACTGGCCATTGTGGTGCCTCTTGGCTGGCTTTAAGGTTGATCAGGGTTGCTGTTCGCAGACTGATGCGGCTTGTTTCCGCTTGTATGTTACGATTATTGGCTTGTTCACTCGAAATAAGTGATTAGCACGGCTATAAATTGATGGGAATTCTAGAGATATGAAGCGGAAATCACATCCTTAAGGATCCGAAATGTTTTTTTACCCATGTTGGCATACCTAGTGACCAGTGCAATAATCATAAGTTTATAGTTGTATCGCTGGGCTAAAACTCAAATAAATTACAAATTACTCGTTGGAAATTGGTGAACCTAAGGTCTTTCATTATTTATTTAAATTCTCATTCTAGTTTTCTCTTACAGGCTTTTTCCTTTAAGTTTAATCTAAATAAATGAAAACGACTGTATAAATTTAGCATAAGCATCTTAGACCTCAGACATTAATCAAACGATAAGCCAAAGGTTCTTAAGCTTACAGTTTCGCCTTTGAAAAAAGTCAATCAAGGACTGCATTTCGCTTTTTGCACCACAGAATGAAGGACAACAATCAAGGGCGACAAGTAATGGACATCCTTTCCATGAAGCTATTGATAAAAAGTTGTAGTACTTGTCGAAGGACAAGCTTGTCCAACAGTATTAGTTATCCTTGCTCGGTTTTTGTATGCCTGTTGTGACTTTATGCCAATAATTTTTAGAATTTTCTTGCTTCTTTTAGCCTGCTATGCGATGTTTTGTTCCCCGACTCCCTCCCTGACTTTCACTTGAGCCTGTCTCTTTGTCTGGCTCTCTGCCTTTCACTGCGTCCTTTCGTTGCCCTATGTGATAATCCCGACTTGTGCCATGTGAATAATGATGCTCCAGATGCCGGAGCAAAAGCAGTTTAACGAATTTTTTCTATCTTTCCCCAACAGCCTTGGCTTTTTTCGTGTCCCAGACGCCGGGAAAGCCGCGTGCTGATGACAGCTGAATAATAACGTTAAAAAGCGTACAAAAGAGGAGAAATACAATTGCTGACTATTTAAAAATATATTGCACATACGAAAAATATAAAAGGCTCAGCAGTTTAGCTATTACTATTCAACCGAAAATTTAAAATATACAATCCCCTCTCAAAGACAATCTATTTAGAAAATTACATTTTGCCTACCGACACACACTTTCAATTAAATTAATATAAAACATTTTCCAATTTATTTATTCCTGTTACCAATTGTTTACAATCAATTTGATGTTTTTCGCATTCAGAAATATTTTTAACTATGAACTCGCTGCACACACATGAAAGAACAATGACGTAAACACATGCTATATAATTACACGGAAAATGCTGAGGGCTGCCTAGCAGGGCGCCTCCTCCATTGAAAATGCAAATAAATGCACTTTTCATATGAAATTAACAATTTTGTGTTTGCCTGAAGCGGAGGAGAAGAGGGATAGTAAATTGGGCAATAAATGTTTTCACAAAAATAACAGAAACAGTCAGTTTTAAGCCCAAGCCTAGCGTTAATGGTCAGCAGATAGTAAAGCGAGTAAAATATATTAACCTCAGTGAAAATGCGATTCAGAAGTAAAGGAAATTTAAATTAAATATTATTCACTTGATGAGAAGGTGAATATAATATAAGGAACATATTACTATATGCATTATCCATCTAATAGTTACTGGAGTTTAATACTGATATTTAATGGTTATTCGGCGTAACCATTTCTCATTTAATTTCCATTTAATTTTATTAACAATTTTTCTTCAATCTTTCAGAATGGATCCCACTCAATGAGTTTCCTGTGTACGGCCATTTTCAGCTGCACAAAAGACAAAACCGCAACAATTTACAATAATTTACATATAATTAAAAAATGAAAAGAATAAAACGAACGAAAACCACCGACGGGCAACGAACCATTTTCAGACAATTAACTCAAAAATGACTCTCGCCCTTTCAGGTTGGTCGTTAAAAGGCCAAAATGCTTTTGGATTCTCACAGTTCAGTCACAAATATTTATGGTATCTTAACATAAAGCATTAATAATGGCGTTCCAATGAAATATATTAAACCAAATTAAAATGTGCAACATTTCTGCCATCGAATGGAAAAACTTAAAATAAAAAAAAAAAAATGTTGTAAATTTGTGGAATGCTTTTACTGTAATATTTTCATTTATTATGCAGTAACAGCAACAACGGAAAACAATCAACTGACCAAATTCAAACTGGTTGGCCAAAATTTTAAAGCAAACATAACATGGTGAAAATATTTACATATGAACTTTCATTTGGCTTACAATTTTGTTGTTGTTTTCCCAGTTGCTCATGAATAATATGTTTGCTAGTTACGAGCACTGCAAGTAGTCAGTAGTCCTTTGCGAGCTGGGAGAGCGGTTTAAAAAGGTCTTCAAGCCGGTACTCGAATGCAGAAATCCCTCTGCTGGAACTGGACACATAATTAGTGTCAATCTCGGGACCCCTGCACCAGTGTGCGCTCTGCTCTCGCCCATTCCCCTCTGGTTTCTTTAGTCCTGGCATATGTTCCATCTCCCAAGACCTTGCCCACTTAAGTATGCAGCACAAAATTCTCGTACGCTGCATGCGTACCAAAAATACCAAAAGCAAGGCATCTTGTTTGCGATGGTGTCGGCATTAGTGTGCGTGTGGCCGCTACTGTGTTTGTGCTTGTGTTTGTGTTCTGTGTCTCTGTGCTATTTACTTAGCCAAAACGTGCGTAAAGTTTTAATTACAAACTTTTTTCTGGCACTCCTTTTGGCGCGAGTCTGCTCCGGCTTGAATGCCTTCCAAAACTTCTGCCCGGACAGGCGTTTAACGACACTTTAAAGGGGCAATATATTAGATTTATGTGTAGGCTGAGACATCTGGTCTAGTAACAAAATTAAGATTAATTAAATGATTTATGTGCACATTATTCAACAGCCTTGCCTCCTGTCAATATGCAAAAGTTTAAATTCACCGAATACAAACACTCGAGATCGTTTTTGTTTACATTCAGCCTGGCAAAACCTTTTTGTATAATTGCAAACTTTCCTGAGCAATGGAGGAATTCAATTTCATTTGCTGATGGGCAGAAAAAAAAATTAATTTGATTTCTATGTGTGTTTATATCGATGGTGAGGAGTGCAAATCAGATAAAATGCGGAATATGAAGGGTCATTGGATGCTAACATAAATGTGGACTCACGGCAAATAGTATTGGGAGCACTGAAAGCTTTAAAGATAAATTGATTTTATTTAGCTTTTGATTTTATACTTTATTAATGGTTGATTTCACTTTATTTGAGGTATGTATATATTCACTCTCTCGTAATTGGTCATTCTTTTGTTACTTGCTGTATCTCTTTTAGGAAAATAAATAATTTCTGCAGATTTTTATAAAGCTATCATTCAGTTGCATTCATAGAATTTTGTATTAAAGTTATTTTAAAGGTTGATTTTTCGGATTTCCCTTTGTTGCCAAGGTTCTGTAAATATACTCGTAAACGCTCTTCTTACTCTTGCAAAAACTGAACAAAGCTCACCAAACGAGAGCACACATTGCTCATTTCGCGGAGAATAGACAAACTCCATTTGAGCGGTTAATTGCACACAGCGCTTTATAAATCAGCAAACGTCTTTTTAATGCACAGTGAAAAAAAGTGTCTTTTGCCGAGCCTTATAATGGACGAGCCCTTGGATGGGTTCGGAGTAACTTATATATATATAGAAAATATTTACTGATATAAAAACAGGGTTTAAGATGCTAGGACTCCAAATATTAAAAAAATCAAAAACGTGAATTAAAATACGTATTTAACTGACTATTATAAATAAAATATACATACGAGTATATGCTATCTTGAAATCACAACTAGGAAAGCAAATTCTCACAAATTTCCACCACTGTGCCGCGACTGGGGTTTCGGCTGGCCATCGAGGAGCTTACTGGTTGACTTTTGAGGAGACGACTGACTGAATAAGCTAGAGAATGATTGAGCAGTTGTTTGGTTGTGCATTTCAATAAAACATTCAATGCATAACTACAATGGGCATAAGTTATGCATCGCTGCTGAAAGCCAGCGCGAGGAAGTGAGCGAGTGGCAGAGTTCACTTGACTCGCACTAATTCCCCCACAAGGATAATCCTGCTCTTGATCCCGATGCTAGGATATGGATGCAGCAGATATGGCATCCTCATTGACTGACTGAGTCGTACGAAATCCATTCTGTCTGTCTGACTGAAAGGGCTTCGTCTGCACACACTTAGAGCCACTCCTTTGAAGTACATCTGCGGACAACTGGCAGGGGATGCCGCTTTTGTCCATAATTATTTTATTTCTTATATTTAATAAGTACTTATTTGAAACTTGTGTATAATTTTCTTCAAGTCTTTAAGTTTCAATTTTAAAGGAAATAAATGCAAAAAATGAGCAATGGTAGAGGAAAGATTATCGGCCGAAAGCTTCCGCTGCACGGACGCCCGGGAAATGGGGGACATTGAACTTCTCAGCACGCTGGCCAAGGAAATGCTAAAAACTGTAAAAATAACAACAAGGAAGACGTCAGAAGGGTGAAGGGGAAGAGGAAAAAACATCCACACGTAACATTAAACTTCACAGTCACAACATATTCGGCTCTCCACCGCCTTTGCTTTAAGGCAGCAGCGCCGGAGCCGAATCAATGGGGGCGCACGCGCCTGCAAGTATGCAATGCTGTAATACGAGACCAGCACGCGATGGAGATGATTTCGGGATAGGGGTATTTGGGGCTATTGGGGTTGCCTGAATGGATCCGAAAATACGCTCATGCAGCAGGCAAGGCTGCAAAGGCGCTTAGCTATTTATGAAGAACGGAAGCGCTTTAATTTAATGTTGGCCAAAGATAAGAAGCTATCGAGTACGCTGTTGGGTTATTATCTGAAGTGTGGGGATCGTGATTACACAGATTCTGTAGACGGAACATTTTTACTAGCTCTCACAGTGTTTGAGATTCTTTTATAGTGACTGGCTAAGAAACCTTCTAACGAGAAAGAAAGCTAACTTCGGTAAACCGAAGTTGGTATACCCTTGCAGTCTGCAATTGGATCATTGAAAATCGAACCATTTTAGTAATGTTACAAAATTCGATATTTTTTCAAGTTTTACATTTTACATGTAGATTTTTACATTTTCATATAAATGGACCGATCGCTTCTATGGCAGCTATATGATATAGTTGTCCGAGCTTAAAAAACTGAAAACCGTAATTCGAGCACCATAAAAAACTGCTATATCTCAAAATTTATAGAAATACGTTTAAAAACAGAGAAGTTAAAATTTTTTTTACATTAATTTCGCCATCATCTATGGCAGCTTTAGGATATAGTAGTCCGATTTCGGCCGTTCCGACATATATACTGCGTGCTAAAGAAATAGGACTATGCTGAAAATTTCAGCTCGATAGCTCAAAAACTGAGAGACTATTTCGCGCAGAAACCGACAGAAAGACAGACGGACAGACGGACATGGCTATTTCGACTCGGCTGGTGATGCTGATCAAGAATATATTTACTTTATGGGGTCGGGGATGCCTCCTTCACTGCGTTGCAAATATCATGGCAAAATTATAATCCCTCTGCAAGGGTATAAAAATAATTGAATGACTTTAATTTGTCATAACAAAGTCATGAAATATTAAGATTGCCACTTTCGCAGACTGTTAGTAAGTATTTAGTTTAAAGCACGGTTTTTAAATCAATATTTGTTTAATATTGGGCCTAGTTTTATAATGTCAAACAGACACACGTGGCAAACCGCAAAGGATTCCAAATATAAGCCAGCACTGAGGGAAAATTTCAAGTACGCATACACGAATATAAAATTACAGTGTATATATTATACGAAATGAAAACTTTGCGGTTTCTGTAAAACTGCCCGTCCTATAAAAGTCCGAACCCATTTGTTTGGACAGCAAAGTTAAATCGAACTAGCGCCTAAATGGTTGAGATTTTTGTTAAGAGCAGAGTCCTAGTCGACAAAACTGTGAACGCTGAGAGGCCAAATAAGCCTTATATCGTTCTCGAGGATTTCCTGGCGCTGCCTGTGGCCTTCTATCGCTCCATAGGCGTAGAGCCCTGTGAATCGCACCAGAAGACCCGCTTCGCACTTCACCTTTACTTCGCGTTCATTCTCATCGATCTGAGCTTTACTATGGGCATGCAGCTTTTCCTGGCTTGGATCAGCGATGACTTTTTTGAGAGCATGGAGGTCCTATCCTACTCGTCCTTCGGTGTCGCTGGATTCCTGAAGATACTCACCGTGCAGATGCAGAAGCATAAGATGACCAGTCTGGTGGCCCAGCTGAGGTCCAGATTTCCGTCGCCCAGCGAGGACGACCAGACGCAGTACGCCGTGAAGCACTACTTCAGGCGCTACAGTCTCTACGCGAAGGCCTTTGCAGGCCTCTTTGTGGCCCTGGTCTCCACCTAAGTCCTAGCAGCCATCGGGCAGTACGTCCTTCAGCGCTGGCTACTCCGTTTGGCGAATCCCAAGCAAGCCATGCCCTTTCTCTCCCTGCTGCCATGGGAGTGGCGCGACAGCTGGCGGTACTATCCGACCTACTTGCTGCAGTCAATCAGTGGCTACACGGCCGCCTGCGGCCACATATCCTGCGACATTATGATCTACGCCGTGGTCATGCAGGTCATCATGCACTTCGACAGACTGTCCAGGGCTCTCAGGGAGTTCGGGGTTCGTGGCCAAGCAGACGAGGATCTGAAGGAGCTGCGATCCCTAATCGCATACCACAATCAAATAATCGGGTGAGTTAGGTACAACCATATTTCATTTGATAATAAAAAATACAAATTTGCAGCCTTACCGATCTTATGAACGAGATCTTCGGGATTCCCCTGCTGTTAAACTTTCTGACCTCCTCGCTGCTTGTCTGCAACGTGGGCTTTCAACTGACCATGGGCTTCAGTGTGCAGCAAATGGGTCAGCTTTTGTTGTTCCTGACCTGCGGCCTGGTGGAGGTCTATCTAATCTGCCTCTTCAGCCAAATGCTGATCGATGCGGTCTGTCAAGTGATTTAATTTCCTGATTTCCGCAAATTCAACAATACATTTTCAGAGCGAGAACGTGAGCTTTGCCGCCTACGATATGAATTGGACGGAGGCGGACTCTCGGTTCCGAAAGATGCTGGTGTTTCTGTGTCTGCGTGCCCAGAAACCCGTTTGCCTCAAGGCCACCGTGTTCTTGGACATATCTGTTGGGACTATGAGCATTGTAAATGGGTTGAGATTTTAAGTATTTTTTTAATCTACAATTATTTTTGCCTTTTAGTTCCTGCGAGTATCATACAAGTTCTTCTGCGCCGTTCGAAGTATGTATAACTAAAAGGAGGACGCGGAGGTTTTTATATAGAAAGGAGTTTGTTAATTACATATGAAGAAGTTTAGTTTCCTAGCAAATAATTAAATATATTACTGTTCAATAAATCACCTGCTAAGGTGGTAAATTACTCTACACTTATTCCTAATAATTACTATACTAATACATTTTTGCTGAAAATAATATTATCATTGGAAAGATACGAGCTATTATTTCTTATGGTACTTAGGTATTTGATGGATATATTATGTAATTGTTTTAATTGCTATTTAATTATTATTTAAGCAATATTTCCCGAACTGAATCGAAACAAAGGAGTTTCGTTTGTAGTTAATCTCGCTTCCAATCGGATTTGGTAGTAGATCTCACTTTATAATTTACATTCGTGTTCATCTAATGCATATATCATGCTCCAAATTAGTTTCAAAAGCTAAATCTTGGGCTTATCTAACATTTGAGTGGCAATGCCTCAAAGGGCGGGCTTTTTTAAAACGGTAACGTGGAAATGTGGAAGTAATCAACTCAATTAGCTATTGTATAAGCATTTTCCAGAGCTCCCCCCGACCGCCTCCGCAACCGAAGCAAACACAAAACTCAATTAGATGCCATAACTAAATAATCACAAACACATTTGCGCAAACAAGGGCTCCTCCAGTTGAAGCCTGCTTGCTGAGTGAGCTGGAAAAAAGTGGAGAACCGGGTCAACAACAACAGGAGCAGCACGAGCAACAATTTTGAAACAATTAAATGACGACAGCGGCAGGAGCGACAGGGCATGCCTGGAAAATTGCTCAGAAATGCTCAGAAGCCAGAAAGGCAACAGTCGTCGGGAAAAGGCGTTCGGAAAGATGGAAAAGCGGGGAGGGGGGGGGGGGGG
>VNJZ01007683.1:0-20115 GCA_008042795.1 Drosophila asahinai | reverse complement strand
TAGAAACCCATTAAAAAGGGGGGCATTGGTACAACTGGAAGACTGGGTCAAGAAAATGACATAACTTTTGACGAACGACATGAACAAAAGGGGATCGTATTGCACGGCCCGCGACGATCCAAAGGCGCACGAAGTTTGCGATTGGGGAGGGAAAACGGCCAAAACATAGCCCGATCGTTTTCACGATCAAGCATAAATATGCTTGCGGGGCAATGTGGACAGGAAGACAGACTGACGAACGATTTCTTCTATTTTTCAGGCACGTAAATAATTGTTCTGATTACGTTTGGAGAGGATAGTGGCGTCCAAAGAACCCACCCCAAATCCGGCGAGCTCAGCTGCACAAATCGTGTCTGCTATCCGGGCGACCACTTCCTCAGCCCTATGTCCTCCAAGGACTGAGGCACCACGACAACACCGACGTAACATCAGTTTTAATTTAAATAATTTATTTTCTTTTGAAAAAAATGTCCATTCTTTTTGAAAAGAATTTACATTTATCAGAATGTGAAAAATATGTGTTAATGTTATTCCATTAACACACATTTTCCACATTCTGATAAATGTACATTATTTCAAAAAAGAATGGGTTAAAAAAAAGACATTCGCCACGAGAATTTTACTTCATTTTGTATAAAAAAAAATACCACACTTTTTAATAGTTATTTGTGAAAAGATATTTAGAATTAATAATAGGATGAATTCTTTATATATAGTTGGTTTTACATATGGACTTATTTTTCACATTCTGGTGAATTTAAATTTTTTTCAAAAAGAATGATATATATGCCCCGAGAGTATCAGTTTATAGTTATAAAATACGAGAAATACCATTGTGTTCAATATTTCTATTATGAAATGGTAGATTGTACTATATTAAGATAATTAAGTTTTTATAGTTAACTCGATTGGCACACACTTGTTCCACATTCTGGTGAATGTACATTTATTCCTTTCGACATTCAACAAGAATGTGAAGAAATATTTCCATTCGCCTCGAGCACTTTAGAATGTCTTCTATAAAACACCGAAAAATAATACAATAAGTAAAAAAAAGGTTATTAAAATCCCTGAAATAATGCCAGCATTTTACTGAAAGTCAGTAAACTCAGATATGATTCTTCAAACATTTAAACATATAAAATCTGAAGTACCAAAGCGATTGCCAAATTGCGATTGTTATTGTGGCGCATGTAACAATTCAGACATCTGTTGTTTTTGTGCCGCCAAGCCAAAAGGACCAAGAAATATAAACAGACAATTAATCAACGTCCAAACATATTAAATGAAGCACCATATAATGCGCACAAGGGGAGCCAATGGATGAGCGGTGCACTCAAGTGAGCTAATCATTGAATTTTTTCCGAGCTGTGAGGGGAGATGTCAATCATACGCCCTGTGTGCCAGCAGCAATTGACAGACACAAGTCTCTCCCCGGTGCGTATGAGGAATGACCAGTAAATAGTGCCCCAAAATGCCTAACCGAAAAAAAAGCTCAAAAGTTAGCTCCAATTTTCCGTTGTTTTCCTCCCGCTCACAAAAAACTTTTCGGCTTTATTGTGAATTTGTTGCTATTGCTGCTGCGACACAAATAGAAAAGTTGGCAATGTTTGTAACTTAAATTGTTTTGTGGTTTGACATGGCCACGACTGCTTCGACCGAAAGCAAAGTGGCTTATGTGCCGTGGCTATTAAAATGTGTGGCAGGTCCTCTCATCCCATTCCCAGTCCCTCTCCCTTTTCCCAGGACTTTACCAAATTAAACACTTACCCAAGTTGGCGAGGGTACAGAGACAGGGACAGTACGAGAGAGATAAACAAATAATAAAATGAAATCAAATAATTTGCATTATGTCAAAGTTGAAAGTTGCTGAAACATTTTACTTTCCAGCGCGTGCTTAAGTAGAGGGCCAAACCAAATGGGAATAAATGGGACGGCGTAGGCGGTGGCGGTGGCCGTGGGGCGGTTCGACATTTATATAAAGTTGACAAAACTTTGGCGCGTGTTGGAGTGACCCAAACGGGGATAGTGGCATCCAATCCATCTCCGTGATTTCCTCACCCACACTCCAAAAGGCGAAAGGTTTGCGTTGCGGTTCAATGAACCAAAATGTTAAATAAAGTCTTTTGAAACAGGAGAAATTTCAACTGGTATTTAGCAACTAGTTTCAGGAAAAAAATATTAAAGAAATATATACGTATTAATTTTTCAACATTTTTAAAGTATTAACCTTTAATTTTGAAGTCGATCAGAGTAATAGTTTCGGAGATAAAGCTTTGGAAAGATGTGATGTCTGTCGGCACAAAGCTTTGGGTACCGGGTATGTCGTAGTCGAGAGTGTTCGAATTTAGATGTTTAGTTCCTATTTGTCTTTAAATACTTTTAAATGCATTTATTTTATGTTAATGTATCTGCTTTAATAAGTATGTATATACATATATTAACAAGAATAATAACAGATAGATTAACATAAAACAAAAGCATTCAACATTTTTAAAAATTGTTAAAAAACTATAAGCTTTTAATTGTACAATTTAAAGGCGCTTATCAGGATATTAGAGCAGAAAACCTTGTACATTTTTTTCAGATAATAATAAGAATATTTCCTAATGAATTATACAAGTTTAATCTTTATTTTCTTACCATGTATTCCCGATAATTCCACCATTTGCATAATTTTCCAGCCTGTGGCAGCAGTTCATCAAGCTGAATGGCTCTGTTTGGCAAAAATACTTTTAATTGGATTTCCAGCTATGCGATTGCAGTGCAGGTATTGGGTTGAGAGCATGCAGCGCCATGTATGTGGACTCTCAAGTATTTATCTTCATAAATCAATAGTCTAGTTTTCTGCCTGTCATTGAGCATACACACACACGAACAAATAAAATCCCCCCTAATTCAAAACGCTCTTTCTTGTCAAAGACAAGGATCAACAATGCATTTTTATGGCTCTATTAAAAGACTATAAAAATATATATTACAAGTTGATGGCATTCCTGGACCGGTCAAGTAAGCGGATTTCAGGCTTAAAGTTGTTCCCACACACAGACACACACCCACATTAATGTGCTTTTTTTGGGGGGCCAAAAATTCCTAAAGGACCACAGCAAATGCCACAAAATGCCAGCAGCCAGACGAATAAAGTTTTTGCAAAATGTTCAATGGCAAACAAAACTCTCACTGCCTCTCGCCACACACAACACTTGCTGGCTGTCTATCTGTTTATTTAGAATTTCGTTTGAATAATTAAAGCGTCTCGCTTTCATCCACCCCCACGCACTTCTCGCTGACCATCTCCATTTGGGCAAAATATTTAATTACTTTTAATAATGCAAACAGTAAATGTCGAGCTGCGGCTAATTCAAAATGTGGTATGTGTTCTGTAAATTGCATTACTGATTTTAATTATCATTCATTACGATATTTGCACTCTGATTTCCGCGAAAAATTCTTAATTACCACTCTCAGTCTCATGTCATCAAATATTTTGCCTTTCCTTACTGTATGGTATATATTAGCCAACAATTTGTATGCAGATGGGGAGATGTCAGCAACTTTTGTCAACAAGGGGGCAGGGCAATCTTTATGTGTAACCCACTTTTTCATCTTGAACTTTGTTTCCTTGTTGGAAAATTAACAGCTTCATATGTCAGCCGTGATAACTTCATACTCCTTGGCTTACAGTGGAGGTTAAGATAATAGAAATAAATGAAATTCTATAAAAAAGGAAGTTAATTACTTAAGAAAAAAGTAAAGATAACAAATTGTAGGGGCGTGGTACAAATGTAAGACAATCTTTATGTAGGTAAAACATTTAAAAATGTTATCACCAAATTTAGAAGCTCTAGCTCGTACTAAGATCTCTCTAAGATCTAGGTGTTTATCCGAACAAACGGACAACATACAAACGGACAACATACAAACGGACAAATAAACAGACGGACATGTCTAAAAAAAAAAAACTTTAAATCAAGTGCTATATTTATGACCTCCTCTGTGTGAGTACCTATTTAGATGTCATTTTTTTTCGTGCGGAGCCGGCTTTGCTCGGCTTTATCATTTGCCGCGCATTACGGGGCGTATGCGTAATGTGCCAAGGCAAGGGCTTTAAGCGGAGCTCATTTGCATGAATTGTTCCGCAGTTTGTTATTGTTATTGTTGCTGTTGCTACAGCTTCCGCTTGAGGCTCTTATCAAGCATAACCAACACTTCATAAATTGTCTAAAATTAGCCATAAAACAAAGCAAACAACCTCTGTCGCTGGCAACAGCAATGTTGTTGCAACCATCTCAAGAGTGTAGCAACCTGTACCCTAAGCTCGTTATGCTTTATTATGGCGCTACACCCTTGACACCCGGCCAACCCAACCCCTCAGCCATGGCAACTATATAGGGGATACGTATCCGGTGGAAGTGAGGAGCGAAATATGTCTGCTCTGTGTTGTCCCCGGTTGCCGCACTCTTGGCCGCTGAAGTGGCCTTTTGATTTCCGTTGCCATAATTTATTATTTTGCCCAACGCAAAAATAAAATAATTTGTATAGAAGCATTGCCCAGGGAAACACAAAGAGGGCGGCTCGAGGCGGGGGCATCCTAAAAAACCCGAAAATAGTTAACCACAGCAGAGAGCGAAAACAGAAACAGAGGCGGATGAGCTAGGACACCTGCTGGATTCCCTCGAACAGGTGAGACTAAGAATCACTTGGGTAACGGGTAATTTTTTTGGTATTATTAATAAAGGAGATTAATTCAAGCACGCTTTTTCTGTAGACCAAAGAAAATTAAAGCTTATATATATTCGCTTAGATGATATATTTTAAGAGGGTTTGTGGCTTTGAGCACTGGCAGGTTTTTTGCTGCAAATTAGTATAAAAACACTGCTTAAAAGTAAATAAAATATTTAAGGAAACCTACAGTTGATCATTTTCATTATTTAAATATTTTAAACTCAATAAAAATTATATAGAAACTTCGAAAAATAAATAAAGATAAATATTCATGAAATGCCTGACTATCTAACTTAATTGTTACTGTTAAATTTCTTATTGCTTCACTTACAAAAAACTCATGAACACTTTTCTACAAAATGTCATACAATTATGAAAACAATATATTTCTGTTTCTAACTTTATTTTCTTGAGACTTAAATTATTTTTGTTGTTATTTTCCCTCTACAAGTTCCTAGAAAACTTCCCCAACTGCCACACATCTATTGCAATCTTAGGTATACCCGACATTTGCAGGATAAAAGGTGTTCAGCTTTGCCTGGCCGGATAAACAAAAACTTCCGCTGGCCAGAAGGGAGAGTCCTGCGAGCCCGAATACCCCAGCGTATTTATTTACTTTTTGGGCTTTCGGGCAACCACAACAATAGACGACGGACCCAACCCTGTTCTTGGCACTCTTTAAAGATGTATAAGTGTGTATAAAAAATCCCAGTGTGCATTTGACTTCGTTCTTTCACGACTTTCCGGGGTTAAAGTTTCAAGTTCGGGGTGTTACTTTTTATGGCCTGCAGCCGTTGGCAGCGTCTGATTGAGCGTGAAGTTGTAAAACTTAAGGAGTGCTAAGTGCCCTCGTCCTGAACTGCCCCTGTTCTTCTCCGGATTATGGCCAATAAAGCACGCATGTCGGCGCCAGAACTCCAGAACTCTAGGAAAAAAAAAGAAAGAAAGAAATTAAATATGCCCCGGCTACTGCTGTGGTTTCCTAGATGGCACATTAAGAAGGTGTGCTCCTCGTGGACAGTGTCCTTTTGCCGGGCTGGGGTAGATTTACGAGTTGGTTGCTTCGCTGGAAAGTGGCCAACGGGATGGAGAGATTAACCCGACTTACCAACCACTTGTTCCGGGGTCCTTGTAAGCCCATATTTTTTAGCTGACCATAATTTAAGGTGGTTAATGGGTGGAAAGGGATAAGGACAAAAAAACACCGGAGCTAATATTTTTACCCCTTAGCGGAAGTCCAATTTACAGCGGACATTTTCCTTTTCTTATTGTTTAATAAAAATGTTATCTCATTAGAAGATTGTGGCAGAGGAATTAAATCGAGAATGGGGATTATTTAATTGAATTTTCACCGATTTAAAGGATTTTATTTGTAGAAATAAAATAAAGAACTCTGTTTAATAAATAACTTTATATATAAAGCATTATTATATTAATTTATACTATTTCAATGATATCGTTGAATAAATAAGTATTTTATTATACCTGAGCTTGAATAAAGAGGCAAATATAGTGCTTAGACATTTTGTAAAAAATTTCTTTATAATTAAATTGCATTTTGAATGACTTTAATTTAATGTAAGCAACAGAATCTAGCATATTCATATTTATTTCTCAACAATTCCCTTTTTTCCCTCGTAAGTAATTTTATATTGTAAGCAAAAGTACTGAGCTTGCTGATATTCAAATAATAATCCAAAGGATGACCCAAATAAAATGAAACTAAGTCATCGAAACAACATCTGTTTGCCATGGCCCAAAAAAACTTATTTATCATATTCTTTCCCTCTTTTTTTGGCTCAATTCGGAACTTGAGTTACTTTTTGTGGCAATCAAATGAAGCTGCATAAGCATCGTATGTAAATTCAATATGTAAATTGATGAAAATAAAAATAGATTTGCAATAAATACGAAAGCCATACAGCCCCCGGCCAGCAACAAATAAGTAAAAATGCAGTCGAAATTATTTGCAAATCGAGAAAAGGGCGAAGGCAGATGGTTTTTTTGTGGCTGTTATTATTGCGACAGGGTCACGCATTTATTATTTGCGATTTTTTCGGGGCCTGGACAAAGCGACGCCTCTGGAAGCCATAAAATTCACGCACATGTATCCAACGAATAGTCTGGCGGCGTCTGGGTGTAACCTTACTTTTTATGCAAAACGAATCAAAATCCAATTATAAACCGAAAGCGTATGTGCCGCCCAGTGTTAGGTGAAGGGGGAGGGTCAAAGGACAGCCAACTGCAACCACACACACACACGCACAACTACAACACTTATGGCAACAACAGGACTTGGTCAGGAGAGGCGGTAATGAAAAATTCAATTTTGGTAAACAAAAGACGCGAGCGAAAGCGCGATTTAATATACATACGGGCATATGTGCGAGCGAGTGCATCGATACGCATGCGATGTACAGAGATAAAAATTCGGGGGTTTAATTAAAACTAAATGGATAAAATGGAGTCTTTTAATGTTTAATTTTGTAAGAACTTGTGTAAGAACTCATTAATATCAGTTAAAAAGTATGCAATGATTTTATCTTGGATTTTTTGAGGAGAAAATATTTAATTGCATACTTTTAGATACATTTTAAAGAGTTTTTTATATTATTAACATAATTATACACATTTTAAAGAGGTTTTATATTATTAGCATAATTTTCTTAAAGACATAGCACCAAGTGGATTTTAAACATATATGTATTTTAAAAATTGTTTAAAAACTCTTTAATAGCAGTTGCAAAGTATGCAATGATTTTTTTTTTTAATCTTTGAGGAAGGAATATTTAATTGCATATTTTTAGTGATTTTAAAATGTATGTACATATTTTTGAGTAAAAACTCTTAAATAGCAGTTTTTTCTTTGATTATTTTAGGAGAAAATATTTAATTGCATACTTTTAACAACTTTTAAAGCGGTTTTATATTACTAGGATAATCATATTCTCGAATTTTTGTGGAACAAAATAAGGATATTGCATACTTTTAGACACATTTTAAAGTCATACCACAAAGAAAAATATCGAAAACCATTGCTCCTCGAATTTTTGTAGAACAAAAGAATTTGTATTGCATACTTTCAGACACCTGTCACTTCTTAAATTAGTTTTGAATCGAATAAAATTTAATGTTTTAATACTTTAATTAATTTTAATAAATTGAATGCTCAGTTATATGTAAAATTAACTAGCTGACCAAAGTACGCATTATTTTTTTCTGCGTACATTGCTGCTGTACATATGCGTTCTTGTGGCTCCAGAAGCTTGGTCTGGGCCCTCTGACCAAAACTCATTTGCATATTATACGAATGAATGGAAGGTTCGCCATGGTGTTGTGTACCCTAAAAGGCGATTTCAATGGTTGCTGGGAGTGTTTAACGCGCCAGCCGTTCAACAGGGAACCATAAGTCTTTTAAGTAAATTTAAAATTTTTAATAAATAAAACACATATTTAAATTTGATATTTGAGCAGGAGAGAATCAAAGTCTTATTAAACTTGATTCGAAAACAACAATTAAAAGTAAATAACAAAGCCAGGCTCCCAAGTAATTACAAAAAAGTATAAAAGTATAGCTCCTAGACCCAGCTCAGTTGTATGGCAAATAGGGCCTCAGCTCCGATCAGATACAATGAGCAGATGACCAGGGTAACGATCATAATGGGGAAGCCCACGTAGAAGAAGTCCATGAAGGATATTTTGTAGCCATGCTGCTCGGCGCTCAACGTCACAAACTCGTTGGAAATGGAGCCCAGCAAGGTGCCGTTGCCGCCGCAGTTCAGTCCGAGCAAAAGGGCCCACACCAAGGGCATTAGCGTCACGGCCGTGGAATCGTCCTGGCCCACCTTAATGCAGAGCTTCAGCATAATGGTGGCCACTGCCGAGTTGTCTATGATGGCGGAGACCAGACCAGTCGTCCAGAGAATGAGCATCATGCCGGATAGGGTCTGCTGGTTGATATCCGTGTCCACAATCGCTGCCGTGGTCAGGTCACCCAGCCAAAAGATGAAGCCCAGGTCGATGATCACCTCGGTGAGGATGAACAGGCTGGCCAGGTAGAGCAACATGCCCCACTTGATTCGGGCCAAGACCGGACTGATGGAGTCCTGGTTCGCCAGGATGAGCAGCAGAAAGGCGGCCAGCATGGAGATCCATTCGAGAGAGGAATTGGGGATAACACTTGGAATCGATCTTATAAAGAAGCATAAGATGGTGAAGACAAAGGCTACGCCGATATGTGCCAGCAATCTAAAGTTCCTGATCGGCTGATTCGCCTCAAGGAGGGCCAGGGTCCCATAGTAGTTGGGCACCGGCTTGAGCCACAGCCGTCTCTTGGTCAGCATTTTCCTCTTCAGCTCCTTAATGCGCTCGTGGATCTCCGGCGTGGGCCTCTTCATGGCGCGCCTCCTGTCCTGCTGATTCTTGTTCAGCTGAAAGATCCGACCGCCCACCCAGCAGAAGATCAGGCCAAAGACCGCTGCCATGCAGATCAGCGCTGCCGGCAGCATGTGTCCCATGAAGTACGAGAAATTTATGGCCTGCGTCTCCATCACAGGATCGCTGGCTACGATCACGTTCGGTGGCGCTCCCACCGGTGTCGTAGATCCCCCCAGATTCGAGTAGATGGCCAGGATGATGAGGACGTACTTGGTGTTGATGAAGGCGGCCTCGCAGAGCCTTATGGAGGCAGGAGCCAGCATCAGGATGACAGTGGAATTGTCTAGAATGGCAGACATGACGGCGGCGAACATGCACATGAGGAAGATCAGAAGCCACGAATTGCCCTTGGAGATCCTGTAGGCCACCAGTGCGACGTAGTCGAAGAATCCCGTCTCCGACAACAAAGTTACCACTATCATGCTGCCCAGAAGTATCATCAAGGTTCCAAAATTTATATAGTGGGCGATAGTGCTGAAGCTGGGCTTGTGTCCCATGAAAGCCAGCAGGGTCAGGGCGCCGCTACAAATGAGTATCGAGCCGAAGTATCGATCTATGAACTCCGTGATGATCATAGCGTAGAGGACGATGACCAAAACCAAGGCATATACCACTTCTATAAAGGAGGTCCTCGGTGACTTGTCTATGCTCATCTTCAGGCCCACCGCCCGATCACTCTTGCTCCTCACAGAAATCACCGACACGGCCATCGCCCAATCTATAACGGAGATTGACGTGGGCTCCAAATTCTCAACTTCCAAATGCTTCAACTCCGCTGGGGACACCTGAAAGTAGAGAGTGAAGGAATAATGAAATCGATTTTTAAAATAACGGTAAAACACAGGGGTCGAAAAAGTTATCGAAATTGATTTTTTTTGCAATAGTAGGATTTTATTTATATATGTTATTACACCTATAGCGAACACATTATTATAATTTTGGACTAAAAGAAAAATCGCGCTTAATTTGTATTTATTTTATAATTTTGGTTTATCGAAAATAATTATCAATTATCAAAATAAAACATAATGTGAATTAAACAGTTTTTTTATGTATTGATATGTTTTTATTGTTAATCTATAATCAAGATAATTATATTTTTTGTATCGATAAAAATGTTATTCGTTAATCGATAATCAAGCTATTTATATTTTTTATCGATTAAAATATTATTCTTATGTTAACACATCGATAGTTCTTTAAAGGATATATTTACTAATATTTTGGTAAAGCTAATCAATCAACTTGCTCAATTTCGATATATCGATTTAATCGATGTTTGATCATTACCAAAAATTTCCTCGACACCTTCTTGTATTTCGATTCGTTGTGCAACAGGTACACATTCCAAATGTGTGTGTAAACAAAGATCTGTTTCAGCTTGGAATCCCGCCACTCCACCCGGACACCCACGCCTGGTGCGTTTTGGAGACGCTTTCTGTTGGTTAGCCGCTGGTCTATGGGTCCCTCAAGGGTTATCTTGATGGCATCGTACGGAATGCTGACCTTCTTTATCCAAATCTTGTCCGGCATCGATACGATCATCATCTCCTTCTTTATCACCGATGTCGTGATGCTCATAGTGATGGCGATCACGGCCCAAAGCACTAGAAGGAGCAACAATCTGACACTCAAATAGAAGAAGCCTCGCTTGGATGTCGAATTGATGCTAAGAGATCGTGGTTTGTCCATTATTTTTAACTTATTATTATATTTATTTATGTTTTTTAATACTAATATTCCTAGGATATTTTTTTTTGCTTTTTGGGTCAAGCCCTACTGCGATTCCTTTTCACAAAACTTTTTTTATTGGATTTTAATTTTGCAAAAAAATTTAATGAAGGATCCTTAAAGTAGATTTCAATGTATAAGAGTTTAAAATATATTAATTCATATTTCTGGTATATTTTAGAATAGAGTATAGAAAATCTACCATAAAAAATAAAACCATCATACAAACCCCAAGCCGATATTCTCGATTTTTCCTCGCCCAAATGAAATGGATTTTTCTGTTTTTCAATTTTCTGGACTTTTCCGAGGCAGAAAGTTGTGGCAACATCTGCTGACCGCTCAACTTTGCCTATGATATGTGTCTGGGCTAACCTAATAAGAGCAGGATTCAAGCCCAGAACATTCCAATTCCCGACAGCAAAGGGAAAACTTGAGCAGAGCCAGAGGAAGAGGGCGAGTCCAGTGTAAGTAAGTAGGCCAAAGTAGTAGGTGAAAGCCATTTTCCCAGCAGACCATCAAAAATGTATAGCCATGATATGTGGCGCTGGGAGAATGTTGCATTGCAATGCAAAACTTTTTAATAATGCCGCAAAAAAATGGACAGAGAAGAATAATGGCAAGCCAACGAAAATGGACAAAACAATATTTGATGCATGACAAATGTGGAGAAAAATTGTAGATATTCCAGCCAAAAACACAATGGGTGTCATTCAAGGCGGTTAGTCGGGCGTGAAAGGCTTTGAAAAAAATATGTAGATTATGTTTAGCAGGAGATGAGTGGTATCTTGCACACTAATTCCCCAGTCTGGGGCTAATTTTTCTGTTTTTCCCCTATCTGTGTGCCGTGTGGCACTTATAATCCACTTCGCTTTTCCCCACAATTTGTCGCCATCAACATAAATCTAAATCAGCTTTTTCTCTGCACGTGCCACAGCAGCACAGATGTGTGAAGTTCTCGCTCCCCAAAACCCGGAGTAATCTGTTACAAATTCCCTCCCAAACAGCTCTTTGCCCTTTGGTTTTTTATTTATTTATTTTTTCTGTTGCCCGTTTTTAATTCGTACAAGTGGGGTAGACGCAACTTTAAATGGCAGCGTTGTTAATTGGAAATGAAGTGCAATATAGGGCAGAGCCGGAGTACAGACTGTCTGAGATCCGCTTCAAATGGCAGGCGGCGTAATGAAAATGGTCACCGACCCATGCAGGTGTTGTGTGTTGCCTAGGCAATTAAATAGGATTTTTTTCCTTCCACACACACACACACACACACATCTCCGTAGCACAACACATTAATTTGTATGACTGAATTGCGTCTGGAATTTTTGAGCGAAGAAAGAGTAAACATTTTGCACACTGCGAAAATAACAAGCAATTAGGAAAGGATTAAGGAAAGCAAAATAAAATGTTAAAAAGAAAATATTTACTTATTTTTTGACTACTTTTAAGCTTAAAAATTATAACTTTCTCTGAACAAACTATTGTTATTTTCGATACTTGCCTCCCTGTGCAGTATCACCAATTTTATGACAGCTTTTATGCCATTTTCTAGCCTAGTTTTGGAAGTTCTGTATCCTAGTTAATGCCTTTCCTGCCCCCCATATACGATGTCCTTGCTTAATTAGCAAAACAAGAGGAGCGGAGGTGCTGGCGCCTGTTGCCAAATATTCTGACCCTAAACATCGCACAAATGTTGTCAACCGAAGGAGTCCTCCTCCGTCCCAGAATGTCGACAGCTGGCCAAGCAGACCCCTAACGAGATACGGGAACTGGGCACTGGAAACTGTGAACCCAGAACCCAGATTCGAGGCCGGAGAGCGGAGAAGTGAAAACCCGAAACCGAAAAACAAGACGACTGTCGGAGTGGCAGTCACTTTGACAGTTCGAATGGCGCACGGGTCACGTCCACATTATGTCTGTGTATACTGTACACTGCGAATATTATGTGGGTGATGTGTCTACATCGCACCCTTGCACATTTACACCCTTTCGGAGGAGGCGTTTCACTTTTGGCCTGAAATTCACAGCGGTGTCAAGGAGGCCATAAGGACTGCTTAAAATTTGTTGTTTGACTTTTCTGCAAGGCTTTAACATATTTTGTATGTGAGATATTTATACCCTATAATATCGTGCATTAAAATCTTAATAATTTAAAATCAATATATTTGAAAAAATTAGCAAACAAATTGTAACCAATTTTTTTAAATTTTATAAAGGGTTACATACAAAAAAAATTCGACAAATATTGGATATGGAATGGGTTGGAAACTGAATTTAAATAGATTTTTAGTTTTAGGTTTAAAATGCATTCAATACACAAAATATCTTACTTAAATCTAAACTTGTTTAAACTTGTTTCGTACTGATGAACTGAGAGAAATATCGATGATCGATGTGTCGATTATTTACGAGGGGTGCTCTCAAGATGTATCGATGTATCGTCTTCTTCTCAGTTTTGTTCTCTCGCAGATACGTATAAAAACAAAGCCGTGTTGGTTTTATGTATTGCGTGATGATTTTAAAACTTCAAGTGCGTGTAATAAATAAAATTGAAGAATTAAAACAGGGAGTGTAAGAATTTTCCGATCTGAACCGAGCGTGTTGTGCGTGTGCGAGCGAGAAAAGATGCCGTCGAAGAAGATAATTGTAAATCAATCTGAGCGTGCGTGGGCGAGTGAATATGAGTGTGTTTTTTTATGCGCAGGCTGAAAATGTTGTTTAAACAATTGTCCGTGCCATTTACACGCTGCAACCGTAATATTGTCTCTCTCTTTGGCCCTGCTCCTTTTTGCATTCGCAATTTTAGCTCAGCGCGAGCTGCTCTCACCCCTCCCCCTCGCCCTAGAGAGTAAGCTGTCCCTAGAAAATGCATAATATTTAGCAACAATAAGAAAGCGAATAGGACACGAAAGAAGGGGAAGTTTTCCTTCCTTGCCAATAAGAAGAAGAAGCATCAGCCTTATCTCTTTGTTCCCCTTCAATGCAATAAAAAAAGCAAAAATTGTAAATGACGCCCTGTGTTTTGCTGTTTTTCTCTTCCACCATTTCGACGCTGCCACTTGTTGGTTGAATGTGTTGCCCTGCCCAAAACAACAGTTATAAGTAGTCATTTTTGCTGTTTCTCGATCACAAGAAATCTAAAAAGATCGCGCATTTGATAAAAATATAAAGGAACATATTTTATGCCATCAGGTGTTAAGGTGCCGCGCCGCGTGTTTTTATGCATATGAATGTATGTATTTTTATTTTTTTTTTTCTGTGTGTGTGTGTGTGTGTGGCGCCAATCAAAAGCCAAAAATAATCCAATACTGACAACTAAAAGTCACAAAAACAAAAGTAATAGTAATAATAACAAAAACAGCAACGTCATGCGAGGACATCGAGAGATTCAACTACATAAACCATGTCAGGTTTGTGTTATCAGGTTAGTCTCAAATCAGTTCCTTAATATTTTGTATATAGCCATCAGCTTAGTAACTCTCTCTTCCTTTGCACATATCGATAGTATCGATTTTTGTATGTTATCAACAATTTTTTTTACTTTCTAGTTAGGAACCAAATCATATGTACATATATTCCTCCAGTATATAAACAAAACATATTTCCAACTTTTTTAAGTTGAATTAGATAATAAATTTCGATTTTTTATTGATAATTTATATATATATTTATAAAGAGTAATTCCCTATTATATTATTTTTTCACATTATTTTTGAATCCAAAATAATGTACATTCACTCAGAATGTGAAAACATGGGCCATTGAAACTAGGTTTTAAGAGTATTTCAGCATTCACTGTCCACACTTTCATCACAGTCCATTATGTAATTGCGTGGGCGGCTTTTCCACCAAAGGTGGCCAAAGTATCAACTCGAAGTGGTCTGAATGGGGCCTAAGAATGGCTTAGGCTCCTTTCCAGGAGCTCATTACTAAATGCCACTGCAGCAGCAGCAGCATCCACAGGCGGAGCAGCTGCTGTTAAACGCCTTTGAAGTCGATGGCTCAGGGGGCCAAAGGAATGCCAAAGGACCCACAGAGCCCCAAGGACCCAAACGGAGCTCACCGAATCCAACGATTCCAACTGTGCAGATGTGGATGAACGAAGGTGGTTATGGCCTCGTAAGTGGGCTTATTTGAAATTATTGTGGGAATTGCAGGGGCGTCGTCGCGTCGCGTCGCCGCAGATCAAAAACAATAATTTACTTGATTTCACTTTTCGGCGGCTGCGTCTCCAATTTCCCCCTTTTCAACGCCAGCTCAAAGTTCAAGGGGGCGTGGCAGGGGACTCAAATTGCGTGGAATTATGTGGGGGACCGGCGGGGATTATTATACGGGTTGACTCCCCCGGCTAATTGCCAAAGGGCTTTCTTTGGCTCTGGCATTAGCTAATGAAAAGTTTGCCAATTCAAACGAAACCCTTCTGCCTGCGACGGCGTTGAGAACTTTATAAATTCCACGAAGAATAAAAAAAATAAATATGTTTTACCTTTTGAGCAACTAAAATTGGCCAAAGTTCAGATTGATATATCGCCCGCAATAAATTCCTTGAAAAATGCAATCGAATTTTTGTTTTATTCAAAAACTCTGGCGATAACATATGGCTTTTTCAGAAAAAAAAAGCGCTTCAGCTCGTTGACTGATTTATGAGCGCATGTAAAGCAATTTTCTATGCAAAAGTTGGGCTACAAACTTTTCTGCCTGCATTATAAAGATGATAATCCCAGTGACAAGTAGACCACCTCTCCGGCTTCCCCTTTGGATTACCAACTCTCTGTTACACTGACGTCATTCTGGCCAGAACAATGGAACAAGCCAGCCGGGCACAAGGCAGCCTTTGCACAGAGAAAATATATTGATAAGTGAGTCTATAAATTATAAAAGTAAAATATTTAATGAGAAAATAAATAAGCTCAATATTGAGGGGATTGTGGTTTAGTAAAATTATGTTGAAAAATACTAATACTATTTTATTATGACCATATTTTTGTATTCATGTAATTAAATAGATGTACAATGGATTTGGAGTCGAAAATAATTTTTAAACTTACAAAGTTTTTTATTAATTTTCGTTGATTTCTTTTGCTGTTATTTTATTTCTTAATCTTTTTCTTTTTTTTTTTCTTTTCAATTTCTTAAAAGCCCTACCTCAACTACAGTTTCCTTTTAAGTACTTCCTTAATTTGTTTTCTCAGTGTGCTCATAAATGCAAATTGTTATCATGTAGTTGCGGCCATTATATAGAAGTAATACTTTTGCTCTGTTTCTTTATTGCGGATTATGAAAATGAGCCTTTTTGCTATTTGCATAATTGATATTTAAAATACCGGCAAGCCGAATAAGAATAGACGTTTGCCGGGGCGAAGGAGGTTGGCTTTGCACCATTAATTGAAAAATAATACGTAAGAGTCATGCCCACTGGCTGGGGATAAAACGAGTAGCTGTTGGTGGGCAAGTCTATCTGCCCGTTGAGCTGCCTGAGCTCCTTCCGCAGGCCACCTACGTGTGGACACATGGCATTCTGTATCTGTGTCTTTTGCCTGCGGTGAAGTGCTTCACGTTGAGGGGGAGAAAAAAAAGGAAAAGGAAAAAGGAGTGGGGAAAAGCGGTCTGTCTGGGCCCAGTGAAAAGTTAATGATGTTGCTTCCAGTACACACACGCTCATTTTTCAACATTTACGTTTGTAATTAAATTTTGCAACAACTTCCAGGCAATACGGCCGGAGTAATTGCATTTGCCAGTTACATACAGGCACGTGTCCTATTTGGGGCCCATTTAATATGCAATTAAACGGTTATCGTGGGCCGTCTTGGCCAGAAACAGCATGCGGTATCCCTTGGGCAATAAAATTTGCCTTATAATTGCTCTATTAAGGTATCTTACTTTTTTTGTAAATAAAAAATGAATGGTGAAATTTGTACTGGAAATTTAGGGACTTTTATAAAGCTTTATTATTAAGTGCATTACTTTCTATCCTAATAATAGATAATAATAAGTTAAAGTGTAAAAATTAATCTTTATTAATAAAAAAAAAATATATATTTGCAGTTTAAATATAATTTTAAGGAATTTTTCATCATTGTTAGTGTATTTTAATCTTCGGATTACTGAATTTTGCTCATCATCAGAGCTGCTTTACGTACATTTAACCTGCCAACCATAATTCGATCTGCTTCCACTTGTTTATTAAAATAATTTAAAATTAATGCTGGTTGCCAAACGTGAAACACAACAAGAGGGCTCGGTAAATGCAGTTTGCGTGATTAACTTGGCGGTAAAAATGCGAAAAATACAAACGAATTCTTAAACACTTGCTGCATTTAATAATATATTTTGCTTGGCAATTAAAAGAGTTTGCTTTTGTTGACTCTTTAATTTTTATTTTCCTATGCAATTGAAAACATAAATAGCGAGATATTGCCTTGATAAGCATTTATTTAAAATCAAATTAAAATGATAAAGATTAAGTTTTGAACTATAAAATACTTTTTAGTTTGATTTAACATTTTTAGTAAAAAATAAAAAATTTCAAAAAAAAAGTCCTAGTCTTGGTATGTTAATTTTACATCATTTGTTTAGTAATTAACATGTATCTATTTATTATAACAGAAAGCTATCTTAGCATACCCTCTGAAAGACTATATTACAGGGTGACATAGCACCTAACTAGCTTAATTAATACAAAACAATTAAAGGTGTAAATAGGATTTACATAATTTGTTCACTGATTTTTCCAGTGGATAATTCACTAATTAGTATTTATTTAAATGCATTGAAAAGGCCACTAAATGCAAATTAAATTGGGTTATTCAAATTTATGTACCTTCTATATATTTACAATTATATGTATATAATTATGTTTAAATTGTTATTTTTAAATTTAGGCTTGTTGCCATAAATTTAAGGCCTACAATTTTTCTGATTCTAGGGACCCTTTTTCAGTTTTCTTTCATCGCCAAATAAATATTGGACGACAGTTTTTTGTCTGCCTTTGTTTGGCTTAGTTTTTTTTTAAGGACCATCATCATCATTAGAGACAGCCCACGTTCCTGCGTTCCTCGTCTAGCCGGTTGTCTCATTTGTTTTTGTTTTTTCCTTTTTTGTCGTTTGTTATTTCAAGAGTTTTTTTTGTTGTCCGGCCGATAAAGGGATGTCTTCCAAACTTTTGGCTAATTAATGGCAAATTTTCCTGTCTTTTGCCGCCGAGAAAGCCACTCAAATTGATCGATGACATTAAACTGTTGTCATGTCAAACAAGCGAAACAAAAATGCTAATGAAATGTTTGATCTAGGAAAATATATCTATCATTGGAATAAGCGAAGAGGGAAATATAAATATAAATGTAAGGATTAACAGCCCACTTATGATGACACAATGAAATAGGTTTTTTTGAAATCACGCAAGAGTTTCGGTAATTTTGGTAAATATAAAATTGAGGAATATCTTTCAATCATGAATTAAAATTATTTTTTTTTTTTGCGAAAAGTAAGTAAACGGATTTTGGACAATGAGTATTGGATATACAATTGTTTTCTTATCCACTTATCCTTTAATTTTAAAATTGTGTAACATATTTAATAAATCCATTTGTGGTTATTTTCAAGTGGTCCATATAAAGCTGTAGTTCTAGCTTTAACATGACAGTGGGATATCCACGGCATGAACTCTTGTCCGTTGTGAATTTCCGCATTTAATCAGCTTTATTACAACCAGAAACATGACACAGAAATGGTCACGCAGAGCTTACGAGCTTAGTGCCAAATATTTTGCCTAACCGCCATGGCCGTCGCCGCCCGAACAATGAAATGAAATCGTTTCCGCAGGCCATAACTTTTATCTCCGCAAAAGAGAGGGCTTGCGGGGCCGGGTCGTAGGACTCTAATTGATTCGTTTTAAGCGCAATGATTGCGGTTTTCGGTCGATGGACTGACTGAGCCAGACTGAACCAACATCGATCAATTGGAGTTGCTGGGTGTGCGTGTGTGGGTTCATTAGATGTGTCATAAAACCTCGGCAGCACAGCAACCTTTGAGCGCGCAAATAATCTAATTAAGACGGGCCCCAGATTGAGATTCGGGCCGGTCATAAATAACGCAATCTCAGCCCGAAGGCCAAGTCATTTACTTTATGGCAATCAAAGCATTTAATTTAGATTTTAATGACCAACTGCTTAAGCAGGTCCTGTGCAAATACCGATAAGCCACTTTTGGGTCTTGTCTCTGCCTCCGGTTAATAGCAAAAATCAACATCAAATTGGCTTTCAGTAGCAATTAGCATATTTTACAATTAATTGGTAAACAGCGTGTGTTTTTATTATTACTCCATATCAGAGAATTCAACTCTGCAGCAAATTTGCACTCCAACCTCCGGTAAATAATGATGACGCTGATAGGAGCTACGAGAAAAATGGGATGAGAAAGGGAGTCAGGGGAAAAGTCTCGTGAGGGCAATTAACTGGCCAAGGGTTATCCATATCGGATGTAGTGAGTGAACAAGCGTTTATTGCCATTTGCCAGGCAAAGGTGTCATAAATCAGGAAAGCCAGAAAAGCCAGGAAAAAGTGGTGAAATTAAATATTCACAATGTACTTATTTTAATAAATTAATGTAGTTTCTTTTTATGTAAAATATATACCTAAATTGGCTTAACTTTTCAGCTCAAAGAAGCTAGGTCGCGAAATTTTTTTTTTTCGAAATCTGAAAGGTGACCATTTTAGCCCATCGTTTGACCATGTTTGACCACCAATTACTTTTTTTTTACCACGTCTGGTTTCAAAAATATTCGACTTCGAAAATTTTCAAAGATTTTCGAAATTAAAAAGTTAACTATTTTAATTTTTTTTTCTTTTAATCGCATTAGAATTGCTTGCTCACAATTGACCACCCTTTAGAATTTTGAAAAAATGGCAAACTTTGAAAATTTAAAAAAAAAAATTCTAGGAGAATTTGTTTTTTTTTGAAATCTGAAAGATGACCATTTTAGCTCATCGTTTGATCATGCTTGACCACTAATTACTTTTTTTTTACCACGTCTGGTTTCAAAGAAAATAGACTTCAAAAATTTTTAAAAATTTTCAAAAAAACAAATTCTCCTAGAAATTTTTTTCAAAATTTTCAAAGTTTGCAATTTTTTCAAAATTCTAAAGGGTGGTCAATTGTGAGCAAGCAATTCTAATGCGATTAAAAGAAAAAAAAATTAAAAAAGTTAACTTTTTTAATTTCGAAAAT
>VNJZ01007681.1:0-26704 GCA_008042795.1 Drosophila asahinai | reverse complement strand
TTTTTTTTTTTTTTTGTATCAGAATGCCTTTAGAAATCTCTTTCTCTCTATCTCATTATTCGTATAGGTAATGTATATTGATCCTAATGATCCACATGAATTCATTCAAACAAAACTAACCACACAAATACTTCATATTAAGCTTTTATTACTTAAAGAAATGAAAACTGTAAGTTAAAGTTAAAGTTATTTCCAATATTGTTTCACCAGTGACTTTAAAAATACACGATTTGTTACGTGCCGATCAGTCATACGGCTGCGTGAGTCGCAAACTACACATTTAATTGCCGAAGCCATCCATTCTGAGGATACCGAGCTACCTGGTATTATCAGATAGCGTAGTGCTTACTTAGACAAAGGTTGCATGGTCTGCTGTTGCGAAGTCCAATACTGTATTGGGTCAGCTTCCCAATTACTATTTGGCAATGAAATATATAAGTGGAACTCGTTTTCGTAGAGGCTGACCGAAAACAAAATATCAGAAAATATCAAAAAAAAAAAATATTTATATATCGATATTACAGCTTAAAAATATCATGATAAAAATATATATTTTTTTTGCAAATATATCGATATTTTGATATTTTGATATATTTTCGACAACCCTATTCTCTATACGTCTAACTGACTAACTATCGCAAAACGACTGAAACTATCGCCGATATATTCGGCTGCTAACTTCGCAAAACACTGATTTCAAAGGCTCTCTGTGTCTATAAACAGTCGAGGAAAATGCATGCATGAAAAATATGGAACAAATTACCATTTTGCATTGGATATGTCGATGGCAGCTAAATTCAGCTCAAAGAAGCTGGGTCGGGATTTTTTTTTTTTCGAAATCTAAAAGGAGACCATTTTAGCCCGTCGTTTGACCATGTTTGACCACCAATTACTTTTTTCTTACCACGACTGCTTTCAAAAATATTCCACTTCGAACATTTTAGAAATTTTCGAAATTCTATAAGGTAACTTTAAAAAAAGTTTTTTTTCTTAATTGCATTAGAATTGTTTGCTCACAATTTACCACCCTTTAAAATTTTGAAATCATTTCGAATTCAGAAAATTTACCAAAAATGTTCTAAGAAAATGTCTGTTTTTTAATCTGATAGGTGACCACTTTAACCCATCGTTTGACCAAGCTTGACCACCAAATACCTTTTTTTTACCACGTCTGGTTTCAAAAATATTCAATTTCGAAAATTTTTGGAATTTAAAAAGTTTACTTTTAAAATTTTTTTTTATCAAATAAAAACACCTCTTAATAGCATTATGACACTGACTCATTAAATTGTATCTTAAAAGTATATTAATGTCTCATTAGACAAAACGGTCTCACAGAAAATATTGGTTTTTGCTGAGGGGTTGCAATAATTTTCTGCAACTATACTGCACAAAAGCAAGACAAATACACAAAATAAATAAGTTTTCGGTGACATGGGTTTTTCGCCGTGAAATTGTGTAATTTTTATGAATTAACTAAATCTATTTACACGAGCGGGTGTAATAATCAGTGTACGGGCTTTCATATTAATTTCTGCAGGAGTGTTTGCACGAGGACTTCAGAAATTAATAATTATGTACTGCGAATTCTGGACATTGTTATTGTTTACATTTTAAATAAGTCTGACCGTAGTCGCAGTACGAAAAAAATCCGAACCAAAAAAGACATATAGTTGTCTCTTTCAAGGTTCTAATGAAGTAGCTAATTAATGAAAACCCTGTATCATAGCTGTATAAGTGAACGATGTGGTAGGTTCAAAGCAGCGCCGATAACAATAAAAAATACTTTTTGGTCCAACAATAAATACCATAAACTACCATTTCAATTTTACGAAATACCATAAAATATACCATCACAAAAAAAATTATTTAATATTAAAATTAATTTTTCATATTTTAGGAGTCTTTGTGTGAGAACAGTCTTAATTTGACTTAAATATGTATTTATTTAAATTATTTTATAGTAGTTATTAAACTTAAAAGTAATATAACTGAAAAAATAAAAATTATATGAACAAATAACTTATTTCATATTGTCAAAATTTATGTTTTTAGATAGCAATGAAGGGTTTGGCTGATAATTATAGCACCCCTCAACATCCCTTAGGACCTGCCAAACTAGAAGCAAACTACATAGCTATATTTTCATTTTTAAACCTATTACGGGGTTTTGTTTTTATCGAATTTATTTCAGAAAAAAAAACCGTTCGCATGAGGCATTTAAACTGCCAAAATAAGAGGGTTTAGCAAAATTGGCTAAGTGACAAAATTTCGAACTACTGTTCTCATCAAGAAGTCTTTTTGTTTCCGCATAGCTGCGTGCTGTTTAAGCGATGCAATCCTGCTCAGGATCCTGCACGCAGATCAAGTTTGTTTTAAAATTTGTACACGCGCACATCCGCCCCCGAAAATCGTAAAAAACTTTATATAAGCTTGAGCCTTAATTTTTGGTTTAAAGTAAATAGATAAAATAAATAAGTAGGCATTCGCGGATATTTTCTGAAAATTTGAGTCAAATCGGATGATAAACATGGAAGTATCTGTGTATACTTCTTCTTCTTCTGAGCAGCCACAAAGGCAGTAGTGAAAAAGTGTTGCGTGCTTTCGTGCGGAGTATTAATTCGTAACGCAGGTTCGTATTAACTTTGGGTGGCTTTGTGTGGCCTTGGATCGGCTCCTTGTGACTTCGGGTCGGTTCGTGAGCCTTCGGGTTGGCGTCGGGTGCTTCGTAGGCCTTCGGGTTGGCGTCGTGAGCTTCCGTGTCGACGTCGGTTTATTCCGCGAACCTGCGTCGTGCGTACAGCTGCAGAATTTGTCTGTTTTGGATGTTGTTCAACATGTTCCTAGCATCATTTGACTTTTTTGAATATTGCTCAATATGTTTTTAGCAATATTTGTCTCTGTCTTTAGCAGCCATACTTGCTCGCATCTGTATGCACTTCGGTTTCGGCTAGCGGATCGAATAGTTTGAGGACTGTGGCTGATACAAGTAGTTGTTTGAGTAAGTTTACGGAAGGCTCTGGTATCGTGAGGTTCCTGTCTATCTTTTTGTTAACATTCTGTCGAAGCAAATCACTTAACGGCTTTGCTGCTAAAGCATAATCTTTCATTAAGCGCCTCATATATGACGTTAGACCCAAGTAACGCTGCAATGCTTGTCTGCTTTGAGTGAGAGGAAAGTCAATGACCGCTTTTATCTTCTCATCGGTTGGTGCTATGGTTCCGTTCTCTATTCAAGCCAAAAAAGTTAATCTTCCTTTTTAGAATCTGTGCTTTTCCCACTTGCTCCGTAAACCAGCCTTCTATGCTACGCTCAATACGGTCTTCAAAGCTTAAAGTCCCTCGGTACATCCTTTTTTTGGACGACTATATCGTCCATGTAAACCACGATAGTTTGATTTTGAATATGCTCTCTCAATCTGGCAGTTACATACCGAATCGGTATGTACGTGAATTCATACTCCTTCAACGAACGCAGTTAAGTTCCTAGATCCTTCGTCGATCGGCACATGAAAATAGCCGTTCATCATGACCAGAGTAGTGAACATGTTAGAGCCCTGCAGTCTATCGAGAACATCTTCAATCAAACTAATCGGAAAATTTTCTTTCTTAATTTTTTGATTAAGTCGGCGGAAATCGCAACAATATCTTCTGGATTCGTCCTTTTTTTTGCGACAATCACTACGGGTGATGAGTACTTAAAGCAGCTTGGTACAACAAATCCTTCTGAAAGCCATTCTTGCACTTGCTTTTTTATAAAACACCTAATCTCGTACGAAGTGAGTCTTGGGCGTTGATAAACAGGAACGTCATCTTCCGATATGATTTTCATGGTTACGAGAGACTCGATCGATGTTACTGGTCTGTACTCTTTAACCAGCCACATCGTCAAAAGTTGTTTGGCATAAATAAATCTTTGTAAATGATCCCAGCCCACCGTAATAGCAACATCATCAAATTCAGACAGTCAGTGATTGACGTCCTTTGTATCGGAGCCCGAAAACGATTAAATACTATCTTGAACAACGCGTAAGGTAAATCTTGAGCTTACTGCTGGAGTCGCTTCTTGATAAATGGATGAACCACTAACGCTTGCATCATCCTCATCCCCATCTCCATCTATAATGATCGAACAACCGATCCTGCAAAGCACTCTTTCTCCCATTCGTATGCAAACCCAATTCAGCTAACTTGGCCCTCAACAGTGCCATAGTCATATCGAGAATCGTTCAGGCATCCATTGTAATGCGTCTAAGCCGTTTACAACTGATTTTACAATTTGATATTAAGATATTTTGAATAATATATTGAATTAACGTTTAACAAATTATCTGTCGGTCTGTTTCTTAAATACACTGCTTAATCGTCTTCTTTGATGTCCACTACTATAGTGCCCTCGTTGAGTTGCAGTTGCCTTCAATATTATTTTTGTAAATATCGTCGTCTCTATTCGGCCAAGTTTTTGTATTCTTCGGTTCGCCTTCACTGCTGCCTTCACCTCCGTTGCTGCCTTCGCCTTCGTTACTTCCGTTGCCTTCGTTTCTTCCTTTTGCAAATATCGTCGTCTCTATTTTGCTAAGTTTTTGTGCTCTTAGGTTCGCCTTTGCTTTCGCTTTCGCCTTCTTTATTTCCATCGCCTTCGTTACTTCCTTTGCAAAATTCTTTGTCTCTTTTGCAAAGCTTTTCTGCTGCTGCCTTCGCTACTGCCTTTGCCAAATTCTTCGTTTCTTTTCCAAACCGCTTCTATTTGTCGATGTTTTTATACCCTTGCAGAGGGTATTATAATTTTGCCATGATATTTGCAGTGAAGGAGGCATCTCCGACCCCATTAAGTATATATATTCTTGATCAGCATCACCAGCCGAGTCGATCTAGCCATGTCCGTCTGTCTGTCTGTCTGTCTCTCTGTCTCTCCGTCTATCTGTCTGTCGTTTTCTAAAACTAGTCTCTCAGTTTTTGAGCTATCGAGCTGACATTTTTAGTATAGTCTTATTTCTTTAGCACGCAGTATATATGTCCTAAAGTTGCCATGGGAAAACTGGCGAAATAAATGTAAAAAAAATTGTAACTTCTCTGTTTTTTTTACGAATTTCTTTAAATTAGATATAGCTGTTTTATGCGGTTTTAGAATTACGGTTTTAATTTTATTAAGATCGGCCAACTATATCGTATAGCTGTCATAGAAGCGATTGATCGATTTAAATGAAAATGTAAAATTGTACATGTAAAATGTAAAATTTACAAAAATCGATATATTTTCACCATTATCGATTTTCAATGATCCAATTTCAGTTGCAAGGGTATACAAACATCGGTTTACCGAAGTTAGCTTTCTTTCTTGTTTTTTTTTCTGATTTAGGGTTTCGTCTTTGTAGCAAGGATCACTTCATTGTTTTTCTGCTCACAGGTAATCTCTTCGTCACTATTTTATAATTTAATTACTCTATCATAATAGTCGTCAACATTTTTTAGCTCTTCGTTGTCACCGCCGCTCTCTCCTTGCTGTCGCTGCTCCTCTCTACGTCAATTCGCTGCGCTTGCGCATGTCAATTTTAGCGCAAGTCACAAATTATTGTTTATAGAATTGTTATTAATATAATCTTAAAAACTAACATTTCATTTTATTTTATTACAATTTGATGTTCTTTACTCTAACATTTATGTTCTTTTAGTTTAATTTAAGATAGTTTTTAGATTTGCTTATTTTGTACATTTTAAACTTTTTTTATTACTCATTTTGAGAGTTCCTTTCCTGAAGGTGTTTCTTTAATTTTAATTTAAAACTTGTAGTATTATTTATGTTTTTTAAGTTGTTCGTTCCAGATGCGAATTGAGTTAATAAAATATTGTCTTTGTGAGTTGAGAGTTTTATATCTAGTAGTGATTAAACTATTAGTTCGTCCTGAAGCAGAAGTATGACGGTTCTCCTGTAGATACAATTTTATGCAAGTAAGTCAATGTTTTATAAATCATCAAGTCTTCGAAATGTAAGTCAAATAGCTGGTATGTAAAGTCAGAAATGTGGTTAAAGCATCCTCGTACTCTAAGCTTCTTTTTACTCACTACATTACAGTTTGAAAAGAGTTCTACCCCATACAGAAGTGTCGGTACAAGACAGGTTTTGGCTATTAAATGTCGAATTGTCGCAATAAACTATTTGTTTTTGCAGTGGCTTTAGTTATTGTATTTTTCCAATTGAGTTGATTATTAAAAGTAAAACCTTAATGTCTTATCTTTTCGGTATGGGTACGCCATCAATATTTAAAAGGTCAAGTTCATTTGTGCTAAAATTTTTTTTATAAGGGACAATACATTTGACTTTTTTGGATTAAGACCAAGTCCATTATTTTTTGCCCACTCGCTTACTTTTTCCAACTCCCTGTTGGATACTTGTATACATTCAACTAATTCACTCACGGGTCGACTAATATACAGTTGGACATCATCATAGAGGTGGAGAAACATAGATGTTTGCGGACATCGATGTTTTTCGATGTTTAAATACAAAACATCGATGAAAAAAACATCAAAGTTTTTCGATTTTTTCGTAAAAACATCGATGAAACTTCGATGTTTTCAAGAAAACAAAAAAAAAAATTCCTCTAAATAAAATTAAAGTTTTTTTTTCTTACTTTGTGATGTGACAAAAACATCGATGCTTCCCCACAAAACATCGATGTTCCCAAACTTTTCAAAAACATCGATGCATCGATGTTTTCATCGATGTTTCTCCACCTCTACATCATCAGCATACATGTGGACATTACATTCAGACACAGACTTCGGAAGGTCGTTTACATATAAAGAAAAAGTAAAGGTCCAAGAAGGTCCTTGCGGCACACCATGTTTAACAAAAATAAAAGACGAAACGTAAGTTTGACATGAAACAGCTTGACACCTATTCTACAGATAAGAGGGCATACGATTTATTGCCGTTCTGGAAAAATGAAATATTCTGTTAAGTTTTGTACATAAAATGGAATGGTCAACGGTGTCAAATGTTAGTTTTTTAATAATAGCTGATGTGCAACTGCGATATTTTCTGAAGCCAGATTGATTACCGCTCGTAGAGAGTTGTCAGTTAAAAATTGTCTAATTTGTACAGCCATTATGTTCTCAAAATCTTTGGAGAGATATGGTAAAATTCAGATTGGTCTATATTCGGAGGAATAAGATGTAGGAATATGTATAATTTAAGCTTCTTTCCATTTGTCAGGGAAGGTAGATGTTGTTGTGGCTGTGTTAAAAATGTGCGTTATGTAATTTACTATTCTTGGGAGAATGATTTTAATCAATTTAGGATTGTTTTCGGCATAGCCTATAGCCGTACTTTTAATCTTATTCATACACTGTAATACATCACACGGACTAACGCACACAAAGCTAAAGTTATTATCACAGTTGTTTTCAGGTATGGAAGATAGGTACGAGTTTTGTACAGGTTCAGGTACATTCAAGCGTGAAAAAGATATATTTAATTCATTTACGTCGATTTCCTCGTTCTGTCTTTGGAGTTGTTTTCCTAAGCCTATCTTTTTTATCTCTGTCCATATTTGCTTTGAGTCATTTGTCCTATTACATTTAAGAGTTTCGCAGACCTAATCATTGTCACAGTTTTTTTCTCAGTCTTTTATATTCTATGTAGGATATGTCGGTCTTATACCTCTTCCACTTATTATAGGCCTCATTTCGCTTCCGTATAACAGTTTGAATACTCCTATTGAATCAATTGTTTTCAGCATTACTAATTAATTTGCATTTAACTGGTATTGCTTAGTTATAAAGGTAGGTCAAATTTGTCTGGAAATATTCTAGTTGTGAGTTAACCGATGTCAGAGAATATATGTCATTCCAATTTATCGAATTTAAGTCAATATAAAGTTGCTCGAAGTCAATATTTTTAAAATCCTTATGTATACGTCAAGAATATAAGGTCATGCTTTAAATATTCTGGCATAGAAAGTTGAAAGCGTTAATTTTTTTATTCACATACATATATTGCTACACCCCGGCATGACTTGCACGATCAACACGGAAAACATTATACCCATTACAACATATTAACGAATCACACATATTTATTTTAAATCATGTTTCAGATATACAAATAATTTCGATATTTGAGTTGACAAACATATACCTAAATTAGACTATTTTTTTGGGGAGACTTTGTGCATTTATGTGACATATTTGTAAACCCGATTTCTGCTGCACGAGAACTCTTAAGAGCGCATGAATATTTAAATTATTATTTAAACAGACTTAAAAACTTAATACACTTTAAAGAACAAAGAAAAAACACCTTAAGGAACATCGCTAACATTACATTTAATTTTATATAAAGCCTATGATAGAAAAAATTAATTAAATATAAGAATACAAAATTAATAAAATATAAATATATTCTAACCCCCTTAGTTTTGAAAGCGATTAATATCGCCTGCAAACTCCCCATCTCCAGCCAGCTGATCTCATGAGCTTTCCCGCATCAGTAGTGAGAGCTTTTGCAAACTCTCCACCGCTATCACCTCTCTCTCACTCAGTCGCACGTGCACAACTCCACGACGGGAAAAAAAGCTAACAGCCGCTTATGCCTCTTAAGGCGCATGGCTTCTTTAAAAATCTCATAATTCGGTTTCGTTAACTGTTCGTTTAAATAGATCAGTGCTGGCGAATCTATGCCCAGTAGCTGCAGGCTTAGGTGTTTATTGTGTATACGTCGAAATTCACACGGAAATTACACGGTCCTCAAGCGGAAAATATCGCGGAGTCGTGGACCCGGTGTTGTCCCGTGAAAAAGAGATCGAGTTAAACATGGTTTTTAAATTTTCGCCTTCAGTCAAAGGCACCCCATGTAGTCTGAGATCCGCTGGTCTCCTGCGTCGCCAGACTTGCCTCCAGGGCACTCACCCTTTTCTTCAGTGCCTCCACTTCGCCGACCTCGATTTCCAGAACCTCTGCGCGCGAGAAAAGACGATTCATGTCCTTCGAAACTCAAACAGTATGCGCCTTTCTGCCTCGATGATCTCGGTTGCCATCCGCTCCTCCACATTCGCAACTCGGTCATCAAATCTTTGTTGTCATCAACTTGGTAATTCGTCGAAACGTTTGTTAATTTCTTTAGCCAATTGCACATCCGACGTCTTCGCACCCGATATATTATCCTGCTGCCGTTTTGAGACGGGACCACTTGAAGCTAGTTCTAAAGAATTTGTTGCAGTGCTTTTTGTTACGGTGCTTCTTTTGTTCCTTCCTTTGTATTGCTCAATTCCGGTGCCATCGTTCTCTCTCTTTTTTCTTACAAAATCCAGTAGTTTATGTGTTGTTGTTATTTTGCTTGCGGCGACGTCTGCATGCAGTTTTTGTTAAATGTATAAACAAAAGCTGCTCGATTGGTTTGGATTTAATTTTCAATATATTAAGTGTATGCTTATACGTTGTTTTTTTGTTGTTGAGAAATTAATACGTTGTTGTATCCGTTAAAAATCTTTAATTTGTCAGAGCGCGATATTTTCGTGTGTGACTTCTCTATGCTTCTCTTTACTCCTCGAAATGCACTAGTTTTCGCTGTATTTTCACTCCCTCGTCGTTTTAGCTGTTTTTCTTTTTCTTAATCCGCTTCAATTTATCTCTCTCGTCCTTTTATTAGCAATTACTAATTGGCAGATTGGGTGTGGCGGACCGACGCGTCGCCTCGTGTCGCTCCGTAAGCTTTGTGTGGCTTCGGTTCGCGCTGATAAGGCTTCGCGTGGCCTCGGATCGACTCCGTGTGGCTTCGGGTTGCTTCGTATCGACTTCGGGTGGCTTCGTGTCGCCTTGAATTGGCTCCATGTGATTTCGGGTCGCTTTGTGAGCCTTCGGGTTAGCGTCGGGTGCTTCGTAAGCCTTCGGGTTGGCGTCGGGCTGCGTCGAGCCTCCGAGTCGACGTCGGTTTGCATGCCTCTAATCCGTGTCGTTTGCGGGTCGGAAGCCGGGAACCGGGCTCAGTGATCACGACCGGACCAAGGTTTGATTACGAAAACCACAACGTGACCCGACCGATTACGGAAACCGAACTCCACGGATCTACCACTACTTCCACCACGACTAGCTACCAGAACACTCCCCTGCTTGCTGGCTTGGTCTGATTACGAAAACTACGACCGGTCCTGTTCCTCGTCGGAACGTAAGTGAATCTGACTGAACTGGGGCGCTGCTTATATAGTCCCGGCTGAGTGTGCCCGCAGCTTGCCAATGGGATTTGGGATCTCGATAACCTGTTATCGATTAGTGTGACCACGCATTTGGATTTGGGCGCGTGTTTGAATTTGGGCGCCATGTTTGAATAAAACTCTGTTTGGGTGGGATGTTTCGTGTTTTATTGTGTTCTTTGTTATTGTTCTGGTTGGGGCTTGTTGTTATTTCAATATGTTTGTGATGATATGTGCCTCGGATCGTCACAATGTGTTAACGCACAATCGTTCTTAATATTTTGGACTTATCACGGATGAGCCCCCAATAATTTGTAGAGGAATTACAAATTTGTTGGCCAAATTCTCACAGCGACATACTTCTACTTGCAAGTCTAAATGCATGGGAGAGAATGCACAATAAGAGAAAGAGTGATGACTTTGTTATCTTATGCTAAAGCGTTATGGAGGGATACGCGAAACTGGCTAATGCAATAATGCTTATATAGTGAAATAACAACTATCGTGTCCCCATACTCAAATTATATGGACTGCTAATTACCCTGTTACACCCCTATCCCGCATATAATTTAAAATTAACTTACTTGAATTGCTGCTCGTGCTCCACGACTTATTGCTGGCATTACACTGGTATGCTTTACACATTGTTTTTTTTGACTGTAGCTCAAACCATTGATGCTGAAGCAGTTTCTTGGATTTAGATCAATTGTTTCCGTGTAGGGAGGTGGTAAAATTGTGTCATTAAGGTTCTCATTTGGAGAAGACACATAGTACTTTTCATTTTTATCACTTAGAAAGTCCTGTTCGTTAACCACATGTGAGGATGTCATAACGATATCATGGTTGTAATAATCTCCAGTTTTAGAAAATTGTATTGGCTCGTATGCAGAAGCTACTTCTATATCGACCATGCGGTTTTTACTTCTGGGTTGAGAACGTTCTAATCGTGAAAGTAATTCACCCTCTGATCGCTCAGTAGATGGAGATAATTTAGAATGAACTTTAAATGAATCTGGTATTTCAATAGACACAGCGAAACGCTTAGTGTTATTAATTGTTTGTATAATGGGCTGAAAGCGGGGCCGTATAAATTCAGATTGACCCCGAAACCACTCATCACGTTCTCGCTGACGCTGTTGCTCCTCTCGACGGCGTTGTCGTGTACATTTTGGCGAGTCAGGATTACGCAGACAAGGAGGGCGCCTTGTTGTGCGCAAAACAGGTTCTGAATGTGTGATTAATGGCACTTGTGTGGCTGATGGTGTTATTGTAGGGTGTGTTTCATTTAACAAATGCACTTGAGGCTCCATGGAAATCTTTTTGCCAGCATCAACCATATTAACAGCATTGGAATGATCTATTGGGTTAAGAAAGAATAAACGATTAATCCTAATACCCTCGTTGTGATAGAACTCACCGAACTGATGTTCACCAGGAAATTCTTTGAGAAGCTTATGAGTTGGTGGGGCAATGGGCGCTGAATACTGAAAAATTGGTCTTTGCGGACGTTTTACATGTTTGGGTAAACTTCCATCCGATGGTTTAGCCTTGTCTTTTTGTAAACTTGGGAATTTGACAAACTTAGATTCAAAATTGGTATTGCTTTTTGTCATGTTATGAAGGAACAGTATGTGTTTCTTTAAGTCATCAATATTAGAGGTGGGGCCAACTGCCAGTTGTGCTGCCGTACTACTAGATGTTATTATCGACTTTTCATCTTTAAGGACAGCAGAAATGGGAGTCGTACCAAACAAACGGGGATCTGGTGATATATTCTTTAAAGCCATTGGAACTATGAACTTGCGATCTTCATCGGTTAAGCTGGCTGGTAATCCATTTTCGTCTGTATCCTCATCAAGAAGTATAATTTGTTTTTGGTCCATTTCCTCCTCTATCGGATGAATTCGGCGAGATGATGTTCTTGGCGGATCAAATGTCAGTCTTTTTGTGAGATCGGCTTTCACAAATCCAGTCTCTGAGTCTCTTAGGTCGATGGGCTTAATAAAAGTACCAAGCTTGCGAAGACCCTCTTGATGCATATACGCTTGCTCATCTTTAGTAATATTTAGTGGAATACTTGTATTTGCTAGTTGTTCCTCGTTATTTCCAAATTCAATAAAAGGTGATTTTAAGCCAAGGCATCTAATAAATAAATTAGAAATAGATAAGAAAATTTGAGATAATTTTTTTGTTGGCATAGTGCACTATCGAAATTACCAGTAATGTTGTATATTAAACATAATTAATAAAAAGGATAGGAAGCTAACTTCAGAAAACATCAGAAAGTTTGTTTATCATAGAAGTTTGCCGCTATTAAACATAGTCGACCGCTTTTTATCAAATTATATATATTCTTAAGCTGTTTGTAGTTATAAACAGGTGTTCCCCTAAAAGCTAAATTTTTTGGTCGCTGAAAACATCGGCTAAATAGCTAAAAAGCCAGTGTGGCTAGAGAGTTCGGATATAGGCTTGCTTTGGATTGGAATAGTTTAAAGAAGGGCAAATATTACTGAAAAGAACGACTAAATAATAAGACGTCTTCATTTGCTGAGTTAATTTTTCAAACTGAATCTTTATTTCGAAGTCCGCGTTTACGTAGCGGTCATGAGATTCTTAAAACTAGTCGCTAGACCAACGCAGTGGCTTGTTTAACCCTAACGTGGGAAAAAATCTTGAGTGCGATGGGAAAGACACAGCTATCCCGCACTTATCTTTGAAGATATTTTGTGACTCACGCAGGGGATCATATTACATATTTGTCAAGTGCATAGATCTGTGCTAGGCCCAGGTGGCCGCTGTTTAGAGATACGCGCACATGCGCTCAAGCAGATCACAGCTGCATCGATTTGTATACTATATATGTATATATATATAAACGTGTTCAAATTTGAAAATTCTGCCAAGGGCCAGCAGGATTAGGCGTGCAGTTTTACATAAAATACAAAAATGTTATTGAAAAATTTTACATATCTATAAAAAACTGTGTTCGTTCTGAACAATTACAATAAGAATATCGATGGCTTGCGACTGAATATTTGTAGTACGTAATTTTGAAGACCTTTCGATTAATGTATAATTGATTCTTATCGAATTGTCGTTGCAGAAATTTAAATTTGCAGGAATATTAAAAGTCAACAAGGAACGAACAGACGGGGAATGGAATATATTTTGGTTAGCGTTACTATTAATCGTCACAAAATTTAATATCAGAAACTTTTTAAGTTGAAGGTGCCATCATCACTTTTAACCTACCATGGAGTTTTTGTTTGATAACATAAGTTTTTAAAATTACATATGTAGATAAGTATATAGTCAGATAAGTACAAAACATGATTTTGCCCGACTAATATACTACTTAAAATCCTAAAAGAGATCATTTCTGAAGAAGGAGTGAAAGATTTATAGAATCAAAAGCTTTACTGAAATATGTGAAGATTACATCAACTTGCATACGACGTTGATTCCAGTAGATTGGTAGTTGTAGATCGCTGTTTAAAAAAAAACATGTTGAGATGGTGACGGGTTTACATAGGTGTTGCAATTGACGAGTTATCAAGTGCTCCAGGAGCTTATGGATAGTCGAGAGCTTGGCGATGGCACAATACTTGCGATATGTTTCAGCAAAAGATTGAAAGGATTGGTCAAAGTAGGACATGTCAATGGTAAACAATGCTGAATATCACCCCCGACGAAGAAAGGTATGCATATACGAGGTGTGTTCAAAAAGTATCGTGAATTTTGAATTTTCGCGGGTTACGTATATTCGAATTTTGATTTTTTTGTGGCGTTAATTTGGTAGTCCTGTCTTCGGCCATTTTAAATGTTCACTTAATTGTTGACAGCTGCTATTCAAAAAAATGGATCAAAGAAACTGTATCAAATATTGTGTGAAAAACAAAATTAAGTTCGCGATTGCATTCCGAAGGTTGACTGTGGCATACGGAGAAGCTACCTTGGACCGAAGCAAAGTTTACATACAAAATGTACAAAATGTTCTCAGAAGGCGAGAAGATGTGAACGACGAAGAGCGTTCCGGACGCCCGTGCACTTCAACAACAGACAGTTTGCTTTGATTGCAGGGGCGTGGTGCATCGTGAGTTCTTTCCACAGGGTAGAACGGTCAATAAGGAATATTACCTGCAAGTTATGCGCAATTTGCGCGAAGCCATACGCCAGAAACGGCCGGATTTGTGGAAGAACAAAAATTGGCTTTTGCACCACGATAACGCCCCTGCTCACACATCGTTGCTTGTGCGCGACTTTTTGGCCAAAAACAACACACTAATGATGCCGCAGCCACCGTTTTCCCCAGTTCTGGCCCCTGTTACTTTTTCTTGTTCCCTAAACAGAACAGGCCCATGAAAGGACGACGTTACGCTACGCTTGACGAGATAAAGACGGCATCGAAGGAGGAGCTGAACAAGATTAAAAAAAAAATGATTTTTTGAAGTGCTTCGAAGATTGGAAAAACCGTTGGTTCTAGCTAACTCTATCGAATGTCTGGACAACCCGCTTTACAATTAGATCTGTGTGTGATATTGGCATATACTCAAGTCTTGATTTACTTATGAGAAATTAGGCCGATTATGAATTCGAGTTAGCTAGAACCCTTCAATAACAATTATAGGTCGCCAATGTAAAATATTGATAATATAAATGTTTATTTTACCTTAAGCACTAATTTTATGGTAATAAAACGAAGGGACTGGCAAGAGGGACAAAATAACATGCTAACAGCAATGATAAATAATAATTGTTGACTAACAATGGAAACATTTTTGGAAATATATGTCGATTATTTTATATTATTGGTGAAGGACTCGCGTTCTTTGCCTCCCTCTTGTACAAAGTTCTTCTGGATGCCTACTCTTCAGCCTTTGTCTGGTCATCGGGTTTGCCAATAAAGCCGCTAGTTGGTTGGTGTGCGCCGCTTGTCCGCCTGGGGAGATTGAGAGATGAGCGTGTCCTGCAATTTGGTGTCTCAGGAAAAATTGCAGTGCTGGAACTTATTTTCATTTATGGATATGATCCACCTGTTCGTCCACTCGTTAAAAAGGTTCAAAAAGTTTTGGGATTTTCTGAACGTTTCGACTCGACATGGCGAATTTGCGTATACTACAGTGTCATCAGCATACGTTGCCAGGAGGGTACCCGGTTCACTGGGATTTGACAGGTTAGAGTTGAAAAGGGTGTATAGCACATGACCCAATACCCTGCCCTGTCAAGCTCGAATGCGTCTAATAGTTGATCTTTCTCCTCTCACTTCGACCATGCATTTTCGATCCAGAAGGTAAGATTTTAATAGGAGATATTGCGCAGTTGGCAAGAGTGTATTTAGTCTAAAAAGCAATACCTTCTTTCACGTCTAGGAAGATAGCAGACCTAACCTGTTTGTTTTAAAAGGCATATAGGATATGCTGCGTTACTCAATGAGCTTGTTTTGGGGTTCTATGGTGGCTCCGAAAACCGAAATGGTGATCTGGAATTAAATCCGGAACGCTACTCACTGCCATCATTCTACCAAGAACTATTCTACCGAATATTTCAGAGAATGTGGTCAGAAAGCTTATTGGTCTGTAAGACGCAACAAGGATTTCCGGATTGCCTGGCTTCGGTATCATCGATATTACAGCTCACTTCCATTGTGAGGGAAAGAATCTTGAAATTCCTAAGCACGACAAGCTCTTTTGTCAACCGGGTCTCTCGACCGCATGAATCTACAACGCAAGGCTCTTTTTGACCTCACCAGATCCCGGATCTGAGGTATAAAAAGAACATGAGGTGGATCTGCTGGGTTTATTGAGCTTTGCCTACAGGTTGAGGATTCGGCAGCCATCTTGGTATTTTGGACAAAGACCTCGGTGGCGTCAGGGGAGCTTAGGACCATGTTGAGGTTAACAAGCTGATTAATTGCTGCCTGGAACCGGAAATTGATCGCGATTTGTGTAAGAATATGCATCCTCCGGGAGAGCTTGTGAGCAGCAGTTCTTAGTTCGATTACCAGAGCCTAGTTCCAATTTTTCTGAGATGAGGATAAACTGAGAGCGAATCCCTCCTGTTCCATGGACTTGGATATTAGTACTAACGATAAAGTCTGCCAATACTGATACGCTAGCTGTAGAATTTACCAAAGTCTATGGTGTGCATTCCAGTTGCCGGCAACTAGAAATTTGGGACCTAGTTCCTCAACTAGACGCAATGGCACTTTCGCCATGGTCCGTTTTAACTTGAGACAGGACATTTGAGGACTACTCAGCCCCCATGTTTGCTTGCAGTATGACTGAGTGCAGAAGTGTGTTTCGCTGACCAACATAATGTCAATGTGATGTTTTTGCACGAAAAGCTCCAGCTTCAGTGCCTTGTTGCGTTTCACACATCAATTTTGAGTCCAATCTGACTCATGAGTGGGTTGGAGGAACTGGAAGAATTCCAGAAGCGTTCCCGTTGTTGATTATGCTGGTTATGCTTCTGGTTCCTATTTCTTCTTCTTTCAGTTGCCAGTTATGAAATGGTACATTTTTTAAACGTAAGCAATTTAGAAGTGGCTCTGTACGTATATGCATCTGCAGCCAGGATGGAAATGGAATTGTCTGGGTAGCATTTCACGGAATATTTCGTTGGGTGAATGACCTTATCAGTGGATTTGATAAGTCTGCTCAGATTTTCACAATTTTTAACCACAATTGGGGGTAGCTTGTGAGACGGTGGGATTTCGTTGCTGCATGAGGGCTGGTTAGGACTACGATTGCTGCTAGTGTTGTTGTTGTCATTGTTGCTGTTGCTGACGTTGGTGCTGCTTACGTTGTTGACGTGGTTGTCGTTGGTGTGGCTATTGGTGTTGCTGGTGCTGGTAGTGGCTTGATCTGAGTTGTTGTGGATGACGGTTTGAGAAACTATAACTGTGTCCCTATCCGACAGTTTGGCTTTGGGATATTTGAGTTTCTTATAAATTTTTAATTTTAATTGGAAGACGTCGTTTGTTATTAGTGGTACGTGTGGTCCACCAATCGTCATCGTCAGCCACGGCGTTCAGCTCAGGATAAAGGCCTTGAATTGATGTGGGTCGAGCACTTATAGAGGACGAGGCATAAAGGCGCTTAAGGCAGTCCTCCGCCGTCAGGCCCGAATTTCAATCCTATTTTCAACAATGCATTGTTAAAGAACTACTCAAGATAATTTCATTAAGTTTTTTTTATTGGATTCGTACATTTTACGACTTTAAAACCATATAAAGTATTATTATGTCGGGTTGTTGCGGCGTTCTTGAGATGACCTTGAAAGTGCCGTGTCAAATCTGGATAGCTGACTTTGTGGCACGTTTTTAGCGATGTCAATGTGTGAAATCGAAAAATTGAAATTGATTATTAATTAGTGTTACGACGGCTATTTTTGGTATCGGGCGATTTTTGACTTTTCAAAAATTGTTAAAAATACACAACTTTAAACAAAAAAGTGAATTTTCGACCATGTTTTTTGGTCTTTTGAGGCTGTAAAATTTGGAAAAATCAAAAATTCTAAAATCTGGTAATACCAAACAAAAAGAATTAGTCGAATCGGATTAAAATTGCTAGTAGAAGTCTTACCAAAAAGTTAAAAAAAGTCAACTTTTGGGGAAACGCGTTTGAAGCGCCGCCGAGCGCTCAAAACAGTCGCAGGTGCGTTCGTGCGTTCCAGACACCGAATAACCATGAACGAACGTTTTTTTACAAAACGCTTTTAAGGGCGTGTTACTATTATCGGAGGACTTCCTTAATTATTTTAATGAGGAACTTAATGCAGATGTCCGTCTGCAGATGTCCGTCTGTTTTCTACGCAAACTAGTTTCTCAGTTTTTGAGCTATATAAATTAAACTTTGATGATAGTAATTTTTTTTTAGCAGTTAGTATATACGAGTTGTGTTCAAAAAGTATCGCGAATTTTGTATTTTTTCAAAAACTATTTATTTATTCATGAATAACTATTTTGTCCCCTTCAAAGTAAGCCCCATGAGATATTATAAAATTGTGCTGTTTTTCCAGTCTTCAAAGCACTTCAAAAAATCATTTTTTTTTATCTTGTTCAGCTCCTTCTTCGATCTCGTTAAGCGTAGCGTAATGTCGTCCTTTCATGTGCCTCTTCAGTTTAAGGAACAAGACAAAGTCACAGGGGGCCAGATCAGGGGAATACGGTGGCTGCGGCATCATTAGTGTGTTGTTTTTGGCCAAAAAGTCGCGCACAAGCAACGATGTGTGAGCAGGGGCGTTATCGTGGTGCAAAAGCCAATTTTTGTTCTTCCACAAATCCGGCCGTTTCTGGCGTATGGCTTCGCGCAAATTGCGCATAACTTGCAGGTAATATTCCTTATTGACCGTTCTACCCTGTGGAAAGAACTCACGATGCACCACGCCCCTGCAATCAAAGCAAACTGTCTGTTGTTGAAGTGTTCACATCTTCTCGCCTTCTGAGAACATTTTGTACCACCGATAAACTTTGCTTAGGTCCAAGGTAGCTTCTACATATGCCACAGTCAACATTCGGAATGCATCCGCGCACTTAATTTCGTTTTTAACACAAAATTTGATACAGGTTCTTTGATCCATTTTTTTGAATAGGTAAAAATCGAAGACGATCCAAAACACGTGCAAGCAAATTAAGTGTAAACAATTAAGTGAGAATTAAAAATGGCCGAGCTTGTCAGCATAAGTGAGAGACATGAGTACCAACATAACGCCACAAAAAAATCGAAATTTAAATATATATTCGCGTTACTTTTTGAACACACCTCGTATGTCGGAACGGCCGGAATCCAACCACTATATCGTATAGCTCTCATAAGAACTATAGAGCCAAAATGTCACATTTCACTCTTTTTAAAGATCATAAAATAAATAAATACATGACCCTCTAATTATATTATAGCTATACATTTTCAATTTCATGGAGATCGGACCGCTATAGGAATGATCGGAAACAAATTTTAACTTCTCTGTTTCTCAACGTATTTTTATCAATTTCGAGATGTAGCTGCTTTTTACGGTTTTGGAATTAAGGTTTTAATGTCATTAAGATCGGACAACTATATCATATAGCTGCCATAGAAGCAATCGGTTGATTTATACGAAAATGTTTTGTTAAGGTAGGCAGTGAGTTTGGTGGTGCTTCAATGCAAGAATGTCGTGAAATTATACATAACCAATATATTGATAGGTTTTCTAAAAGTTATGGTGTGCCAAAATATAAAATGTGCATTCGTCTTACTGATTCTACACCATTTTATTGTGCCCTTAGAAGGTTGTCATATCGTGAGAGAGAAATAGTTTCCGAAACCGTTAATGATCTTTTAGCCAATAGAATCATCCGACCTAGTAATTCGCTGTATGCATAACCCGCCGTTTTAGTTAAGAAAAAAGATGGAAATGTAAGAATGTGTGTTGATTACCGTGGATTGAATAAGAAGACCGCTAGAGATAATTTCTCGTTACCCCTTATCGAAGATTGTTTAGAACACCTTGAGGGTAAATCCGTGTTCTCCGTTATAGACCTTAAAAGTGACTTTCACAACATAGGTGTTGATGCAGAATCTGTAAAATATACCGCCTTCGTGGCTCCGGATGGGCAATTTGAATACGTGAGGATGCCTTCTGGGCTCAAGAATGGTCCCGCTGTTTTCCAAAGATTTGTTTTCGACGCCTTGAGAGACTTTGTAAAAAACCGACAGATCGTTGTTTATATGGTCGATATTATTTTAGCATCATATTTCGTAGAAGAGCATAAAGAGATATTAGCTAGATTGTTAGATCGACTCGTTGAGTTTTACCTTGAGATAAATTAAAAAAAAAGTAGTTCCCTGCAGAAGCGAATAGATTACCTAGTCTACGATGTTAGTGTTCAAGGAATTTTGCCTAACGATACACACTTAACTGTTATAAAACAATATCCGGAACCAATTAATAGAAAGAAGTTGCATTCCTTTCTCGGTTTGTTTTCTTATTTTAGAAAGTTAGTTCCAAATTTTTGGCGTGTAGCAAAGCCTTTAATCGACCTTCTTAGAAAAGAGGCCGTTTCCCATGTCGGATCCTGAAAAGAAAGCATTCCTGCAGCTAAGGACAGCGTTATCGAGTCCACCCCGTTTTCTTCTACTCGAGAAAGGCCACTGCAGCCGAATCTCGCAATCATATATATATGCCCTGCGACGATTCCGAATATACATGGATCACAAACCTTTTTTGATAGTAACCGACTGCAGATCCTTGGTTCAAACCTTGATTAAAAAATCTATAAATCCCCGTATCGCCCGTCTCTGGAGTTGGAAAGCTTCAACTATTCGATAGCCCATAGGCCAGGGTCAAACATGGCCCATGTACATGCGCTTAGTAGGCAAACAGAGTTGCTAAGAAAAGTGGATGGAATGAGGAAGAGATGTTGTACCTTCTGGACCTTGCAGCCCTATTAAAACTTGTGGTTCCGTTAAGTCTTGTGGTCCTACTGCACCTTGTATAACTAGTGAACGTGATAAACCTTATGAGCCTAGTGGCTATACCTTGTGAATATATAGAACCTTGTGAACCTTGTGGAAGTCCTGAACCTTGTGAACCTTGTGGAACTCCTGAACCTTGTGAAACTATTGAACCTTGTAAGCCGTGTGGAACTTCTAAACCTTGTGGATCTACGGAACCTTGTCAACCTAAGAAACATGATGTACCTTGTGGTCCTAAGAAACGTGTTTAGGTTTGCCCCTGAGAGTGAAGAGATTTTAGGAATCGTAGGTGCATTCCCTTATATTGATTTAATTTTCCAGACCTAACAGATAAGAGATCCGGAAATCCGTAGAGTGCGAGAGAAGTTGGAGATTGGTAAAATTGAAAATTTTTGTTGATAGATGGGATAGTGAATAGAGCGAAGAATAGTGAGAAGCTGTGTATGTATGTTCCGAGCGGAATGCAAGAAGGTTTAATTAGGAAATTCCATAAATAATTGGGTCATTTTGCGACAGATAAGTGTGAGAATAAACTGAGAGAAAAATATTGGTTTCCTGGTATGAAAAGTAAGGTCGATCTGTTTATAAAGAATTATTTATTGTGCATTCTACGTTTGATACAATCCATATTGACCACCTAGGTCCCCTTCCGTCAATTAACTCAAAGAGAAAGCACTTGTTGGTGATCATTGATGCGTTCACAAAGTTGGTCAAATTATATCCTGTCAACTCCACCAGTACTGTGGAAGTAAACTGTTCTTTAGAAAAATATTTTGAATATTATAGCCGGCCTCGCATAATCATTTCCAATAGAGGCACTTGTTTCACTACTTTTGAGTTCTAAGAATTTCTTGAGTGTAGAAATATTGATCACATTAAAGTAGCAACAGCGGCCCCGCAGGCAAATGGACGAGTCGAGCGTGTGAACCATGTTCTAACACCGATGTTGTGAAAGCAATCAGAGCCCCTGAATAAGGCCGACAGGTATAAATTGCTTAACCGTGTTGAATCCGCTATAAACCACTCTGTTCAGTGTAGTACCGAAAAGACCTCTAGTATATTGTTATTTGGGTGCGAGCAGCGTGGTCCAGTGGTGATAAGCTCACCGAATATTTGGAAGAGATATTTAGTCAGGAGAAACCGCGATATCTGGATACCGTAAGGGACATAGCAAATGAGAATATACGTCAGTCACAGGTCCGAAATGAAACCGCACACGGCTTAAGGCATAGGGCACCTACGTTGTACAAGGTAGATGATTTTGTTGCTATTCGTATTGTTGATGTGACTTCGGGGCAATGTAAGAAGTTTGCACCCAAGTATCGTGGTCCATATAAAATAAGCCGTGTTTTTCCGAACGACCGTTATGAAATTACTGATATAGACAATTGTCAGCTTACGCAACTCCCATATAAAGGAAACCTTGAAGCTGCTAGGCTTAAAACGTGGTTGCAAGTGTGTAATAAAACCATAGGAATGTGCGTATGAACGAGGTCAATCAAATGTCAGGTTTCCCGAATGTAAACATCTCATTTTTGTATTACACGGTCACATTAGTGACCAGTTTGGTATAGTTATCGATAATAGTCCTAACGTATATAATTAAGCTAGTTTGGTAAGAAGAGAATATACGGTCACTTTGGTTTGGCAAAAAGAGCGATCAACACGTTTCGGATCGAGAAAAAGGAAAAGTTATAAAAATAAAAGCCATACGCCATTTACATTTTGAAATAAAAGCCGACTTTCGAGAACGAAGTCGACAGGTGGAAAGGACACGTGTCGTTCAGGCGCATAGAGACTCGGACCCCTCATTCTCCACAGAAAGGGTTGACGTACTCCCCGTCTTGCCATGGGATCCCGAAGTACGCTCGATTCTGCCTCAAACCAGACATCACCGAGGGCTCACCAGACCTGAGCGAAGGGGAGTCTGACGCGTGGCACTCAGACTTCCCCGAAGGTCCCCGCCCCGCAGAGGGATGCTCGCGAGGCGTTCCCAACGTGGGATCAATGGGCAAGGCTTCGCGACCGAAAAGTTCTGACGAGACTACAGACGAGCCCCGAACGCGCACGCAAGGGCACGTCGTCGAAATCCCATTGAATCAGCTATGCGGTGGAATACGAGTCCATCTCGGCCAGTGAAGACGGCGGAGAGGACCGGCCCCTCTTCTGTAGGTAGGTTCGTGGAACGGACGACGTCATCCCTCGGGAAGGTGGAGGCTTCAGAGGGGAGCAACATCGCTCTGCTGCAGCCGGAATCGCCCAAACGACCGGAAGGGGTCATGCAAATCAATCTAAATCCGACCCTCATGTATGCGGCTCCAGACCTGCTCCTGGCCGAGTGGGAGGATCAAGTTCTTATGATCCAGGGATCGACGCTTGGCCGCTGCCGCAAGATTGGATCGGGGCCGACGGGCTACAGATGCTACCCTCTGCAGTGATCCAGCAGATCAGTGAGAGAGTGGCCAGAAAGGCAGGACGCGGGCGTCGTGTTCGTTTTGCTGTCGACGATCAGAACACCCGCTGCTCGATGACAATGAGGTATGACGGCCAGCTCGTCATCCGGTCTCGGGAAGAAAGGAGGGGGTGTGACGATCTGCCCTGAAGGTTAAACCGTCACAATAGGACCTAGCCATAGTTTGTAAATTTATAAAATAATATAGATATAAAAATGAAGTCTTAATAGATTTTAAGTATAGGACACGGAGTCCACATATATTAAAATATCCTTTTAGTTCAGTATAAAAGAGAACAGATTCGATGTATTTCTGAGTCCCGAACCGCCAAAAGATCGCCAGAGAGGCACCTCCGACAGAGGAATAGCTTAAGTCAGTAAGGAACCAAGCTCACGGCAACCGAGTTCCAAACCCACGGCCTAGGAAATTCGGAAAGAAGCCAGATCGTCGAGATTTAATTTTTAAATCCACCATGGGGAAAAACAGATTTCCCGATAAGCCGTGGTGGGGCCAGATCTTCGGTACCCAAGTTCCGAACCCATCTCGATAAAATACCAGAAACCAGTGCGGCTCGGCATATGACGGGATCTACGTAAGCAAAGTATCAAACCAATTCCCGCTGAAACGCTATGAAGTGGATCAGAGTAAGCCCAGATACGCGTAAGCCATGTTTCTAACTATTTAAGAGGGGCAGGAAAATACTGAAATATGGGAAACAGAATCCCGGAAATCTCGAGGTCTTAAAAAAGACCGGGCAGAAGCGGAAAAGACGAGGTGACCGTACGAGATTGGCAGCTTTCTGTTCTCTTGAGGTTTTCGAACGCGACGGTCGGGTTACGGGAGTGAGAAAATCGAAAACGAACTGAAGAAAGAGAAATCAAGAAATATTAAGGTCAGTGTGAATCAATGGGTAAACGGTTCAGTGGACATAACGTAGTTCCCGTAGGCGAGTGGTAGAGCCCTCGATCGCGGTTTGCATCCTGTGTGGGGAATGGTAGTATCCTTCCCCGTCGTTCTGTCTGTCAAGTTCGAGTGAAAAGCCCTCGAAACTGCCCAGTATTGTGTCGGTTGAAGGGGAAGATCCTCCCTGACCTATACTACCCCAATGTCCTTTCCCACCATAGGGGAGCGATAAAGCCCTACCGCCTTAAGCCTGGGTGTAGTGAAAGTGTATTGTCCTCCCATATAATCTCGTTCTAACCCAAATCTAAGGATATCTGGCTGCGGCCTCGCCCGAAGGTCCAGCCCGTAAAATTTTCTGTCTCCAAGTCCGTCTTTTGCAGGAGTTTGGCGTGTGTGGAATCCATCCCTACTCCGACTCCCATCTCCCTGTTTTTCTTCACTCTCGCGGTGAAATCGAGACGAACATTCGTGACAATTTTCTGCGAACAATTTTAGTCACAGGACGAATTAAACTCTCTAGCCCAAGGTCTCAAATTCAAAATTTCTTGTAAAGGACTCGGGGATCTCGACTGAGAATTCAAGAGGTCAAATTAGCGCTCTGAAAACTCACGAAGAGATTCAATTGGCCCTTTCGTTAAGGAAAGGTTCCTTCGACTCGAGACATCGTAGCCTAAATAAGTTTAACTGGGGGTTGAGTCTCTAGAGAAGCTTCATTGCAGATGCCCCGTCCAGAGATAAAATCCCTTCGCAACGCAAAGGCTCCGGGATAGGACCAGATGGATAATCGCTCCAGATGGATAATAAGCTGCTGCATCACAAAAAATGCTATTTCTCGTGCTAATTCTGAACTCTGCACTTCGACTCGGCCATTTCCCAGGCGTCTGAAAGAAAGCATATGTCATCATGCAGCATAAAAACGGGATGCCAGCAGATGAACAAATGCCGTTCTCTGACCGCAATGACCTGCTAGTTGCAACCTGCGCGGACGACACTGCAGTCCTGGCAAGAGACAAATGCATTTACGCAGCTTTATACCTTCTCCAGAATTACTTAAAAAAAAAAATTGAAAACTGGGCTTGCCGTCGGAATATATATATCATATCAGCCACGTACACCCTAAGGCAAGGCACCTCACCAGGAGTATTCCTATACAGAGAGCTACTAACCCAGACTGATGCTCATAATTATCTCGGAATTACTCTAGACTAGTTTTGGGTAAACACTGCTCACTCGAACATGTTCACTTATTCTTTTTTTTTTCAAAAGAGTCAACTCACTCATATTGCTCACTTGTTCATTTTTCAGTTGATCACTTCTTCTCTGCTCATTGCTCAGTTGCTAATTTGTTTAAAAAAACTCCATAGGATACATATTAGTTTTTGTTAAAATATTGTTTTTCAATAAAGCATTGATAAAACATTAATGCCTTCTGCCAAAAACATGTCAACCTCTATCATCGTCAGAGCGCATTTTAAAGAAAGAAAAGGCAAATATCAAAGAGAAAAATTTGCGAATAATAACTTCTTCCAAAAATAGGAGTTACTGAACAAAAATGAACAGAAAAGAAAAAAGAAAAGGGATACACTATTCCTAACCAATATAGTATATATATACAGGGAGATCCTGGCCTCATCTAGAGATATGGCATTCAATTATACGGCAAACAGTGACTCGTTTGCTCAAAACACGTTGTACATGTAGAATTCTACATTTTCATATAAATCGACCGATCGCTTCTATGGCAACTATATGATATAGTTGTCTAATCTTAATGAAAACCGTAAAAATCGCTATATCTCGAAAGTTACAGGAACACTTTTTAAAACAGAGAAGTTATATTTTTTACATAAATTTCGCCATCAAATATATGACATCTACATAAATGTATACCTCCTGCAAGGATATAGTTAATGGAAAATAATTGTAGCTTATCTGTTTTTCCACGTATTTGTATAAATTTCAAGATATAGCTGGTTTTTACGGCTTTAGAATTTCGGTTTTAATTTCATTAAGATCAGACAACTTTATCATATTGCTGCCATAGAATGTAAAATGTAAAATGTGTAGATAAAAGTTATAAAAATGTAAAAACTTTAATATTTTTTATATTTTACTAAAATGGATTGACTTTTAATGATCCAATTGGAGACTGCAAGGGTAAACAAACTTCGGCTTACCGAAGTAAGCTTCCTTCCTTTTTTTTTTAATAATTTGCAAATAGGTTACGCCAACCAAAAGAGGCGTAATTAATTCAACAAACTAAAACTTACGAGTTTTTTAAACTCATTCTTATAATAAACAAGGGGAAAACTACAGTCGAGTGTGACCGACTGTGAGATACCCGGTACCCAATGCATTGTGGGTGAAATTAATTAGCACATGAACATGGGAAAAAGAAAATGTTGATAAATGAAGATAAATGAAGATAAATGTTGTTAGAAGCATGTTGAGCAACACCCAAAAAAAGACAAATGTTGCAAAACGCTCTCAACATAGAAGAAGAAGCATACACAAAAACCTTAGAAGAAAGCTTTGATAATTCCCAACTATTTTATATTGCTAGTCATATAATCGTGTTTAAACCAAAGAGTAAAGCTTTTTAATCTGGCGAAAAGTGAAAATATAACGCAAAATGGAGCAGTCTTATCGTGATATGTTTGAAATATTATTGAAATGCTGTGATAATAAGTCATTTGTGTTA
>VNJZ01007676.1:0-21722 GCA_008042795.1 Drosophila asahinai | reverse complement strand
ATTTGAGGACATCCGTCATTTGAGTGAATGGCAAGGTATCCACATCATCCTCCTCGGCTTCCAAATCAGAATCGAGCTCTTCAAAATTAGTGTCCCATTTAATTATGTCATTTTTTTGATTTATCATAATAAAACAAAATAAACGGTATTTTTCTTATCGGTAATCTCATTGATTGCTGATGCACTTGACAAGTTTTAAGAAATTGAGGGCGTAATGACACTTTTAAAAATGACATAATGCCCACGGGCGCTACGACACTTTGGGAGTGGGCGCAATGACACTTTTGAAAGTGACATATCACCCGCGGGCGTTATGTCACTTTTTTTTGCGTCATAACGCCCATGGGCGTTATGACAGTGGGCGTTATTACATGTACCCGTTATTTACTTTGCCTTATCTAAATATTAAAGTTAAGAATTAAGAATTAAAATTACTTTTTCTTAAAGTTATGGTATTGACAGTCACTTCAGGCCGTATAGCCCTTGAGATTGCTGCTCACTTTTTGGGGCTACAACACACATCTCCGAAAAATCGCTTTCATTCATCTCATTTTTCATCTGCTGCATCCGTCGCCAGCAGAGTTAGCTGGGGTGTTAGGATCATGAATGCTTTATATTTTTGTCTTTATTATTGCTTACTTCCTAGTGCTACAAGTATTATAATATCCTTAATTTGATGCACTAGTCACTATACAGCGTTCATTAATTTTCAAAAGCAAAATGAATAAATAAAAAAAATAAAAAAATGTGTGATTAACAATTCATTGTACAGTACAGTGTTTGTTTGTATTAAATATTTTTAAAGTGTTCCATTAAACTAGTTTTAAATTTGTGTGTGCTTGTTATTTTTTTTATATGATGTGGTAAATTATTCCAGAGTATTATGGCGTTGTAATAGAAATGCTTTTTAGAACTCTCAAGTTTGCATGTAATATTCTTTAAGTTTTTTGTTCGCCTAGACGATGCAAGGTTCAATAAATCAAATAGGTATAATGGCTGCTTGGTTGATATAACTTTGTGCAAGAACTTTAATATTTTAAATTGAATCAGGATTTTATATTGCATATTAAGTAGCTTGTTTGTATAAACGGTAACATGGTCATATCGTCCTATATTATAAACGAACCTAGATATATTATTAAACGATACTTTTATCTTTTGTTGACTGGCAGTATCAGTATTTCCATATATCTCTATACCATATGTCAGTGTTGTTATTAAGAATGATTTTGTTCTTGCAGGCAGAAAAGATTTCGTTACTTTAAGTTGCCTCATCAGTCCGCATATTTTACCAGATATTTTATTTACTTGGTCATTCCATGTTAAAGTCCTATTAAATGTTATTCCCAGATTATCCGAGTTATCAACATAGTCAATTGTCTGATTGTCTATAATAAGTATGTCCAAGTGTTCCGTTTGTAACTTTCTTTTATATATTATAAGACACTTCGATTTAGAGGGGTTTATAGCTAAGCCATTGACTTTCGCCCATTCTGAGACACGCTATAGGTCATCATAACATAAATCAACACAATCATGAAGTTTACTCAAAGGACGACTAACATACATTTGTACGTCATCAGCAGACATGTGTACATTACATGTAGATAGTCGCCTTCGTATTTGCCTCTCCCTCTTGTGATCGTTGCTAGTTGTTGTTCTAGCGTTCTGATTTGTTTGTTGTTGGCTGAATTGCTCTTTCTCACTACATTTATAGTAGAATCATGAACAGACGTTTGATTCTTGAGCAGCATCATCAGCACATCATGGTTGGATTTGACTTCGTTTATGACCTTGGTCATTCCTTCTGCATAGTTGGGATCAAGCACGCCAAATAATGAGTGCGCCACGTTTCCGACTCTATCAAGGGCTGATCTGCGCTGTCGGGAATGGTTAATCAGATCATTTCCCGCTTGTAATTCGTCATATAAATGTCGAAAATGTTCAAATAGAGTTACAGGCATTTGCGTTTCGTAGCTCTGAACACTTATGTTTGAGTTCAGTAATCCCGTCTCATAATATTCTCATATCGGCCAAATATGGTTTTAAATCCATTCTGAAACTGCCATTCTGGAAGTACCGATTCGTTCGTAGAATATTCCGGGTTGATTTGTAAACTGAGTCTCAGTTATTGGTTGTCCCATTGCTAGTGGGAGGATGAGTAGCATGGCCAGCAAAGTAGGAAGGATCGGAAGCTTCACCTTCATCCTCTGTGTTGGAATTTCTTCTTACATCGTTGTTTCTTCGATGGAGCTGCGAGGACGTTTTGTAGCTTCTTCTTTCAGAAGCGGAGCAAGCCGAGTAACTGCGCGTTTGTATACGCCAGAGGTAGTTTTAACGTCTACTACCCGGACGTGGTTGTCCTTGCCAGGATAAGTCCTTACTATCCTTCCCATTGGCCAACTCATCACCGGCACGTTGTCTTCCTTTACGAGAACTAGTAGTCCTTCTTCAACATTCTGCGACATGGTTTTCCATTTGGTACGCATTTGAAGTTCTTGTAGGTACTCCATGGACCACTGATTCCAGAATGCTTGCTTTAATCTGGATAGTAGTTCCCATCTCTTCACCAATGTTTTTCCGGATGAGGCTAGGTTTACATCGGGAAGAGCTGTCAATGGCTCACCAATCAGCAAATGCCCTGTTGTAAAGACTGATGTATCAGTCGGGTCTGATGACATTGGAGTAAGCGGCCGTGAATTGAGGATTGCTTCAACTTCAATGATCACAGTGTTGAGCTCCACAAATGTTAACGACGATGTGGCTGTGACTGATACCAGTAGTCGTGTTGCTGATTTTACCGCAGATTCCCACAGGCCGCCAAATGATGGCGCTCGGGGCTGTATGAACTTGAATTCCACCTGCGATTTTTTGCAATTGTGGATTATTTGGGCCTTATCAGAAAAGATCGCTTCTTCTAAGGTCTTCAATTGATTGTTGGCACCGATGAAGTTTGTTGTGATATCGCAGTGAATGGTCTCGCATTTGCCGCGTCGACTCAAAAATCTTTGAAGAGCGGCTAAGAATGCATCCGTCGTCAAATCCTTGACTACTTCCAGATGAACTGCTATTGTGGCGAAACAGCAAAACACTGCTATATAGGCCTTGTCTGGTCTTTTCCCACGGATCTTGTGATGAATCCAAATGGGCCCACAGTAATCAACACCAGAGTTGAAGAATGGCCGCGCCTGTGTTACTCGGTCCTCTGGAAGGTTGCCCATAATTTGTTGCATTAATTTTGGTCGTGCCCTCGTACATTTGACACAGCAGTGTATAATGGTTCTTGCCATTGTTTTATCATTGACAATCCATTATTGCTGTATGGCAATGGCTTGTAGTGATTGTGGCTCACAATGCATGTTCTCTTCATGCATCTCCCGCAATAGTATCCTCACAATCGGATCATTGTAAGGAAGCAGGATTTGGTGCTTTGAGTCATATAGAAGTTGAGATTCTTCTAATCTACCTCCGACTCTCTCTAAGTTCGTCCTTTCCAAGTATAGGGGATAGGGCGATGATTGAACTATTTTTGTCCACGGTCTTGTGGTTGAGAAGCTGTTTGTATTCAACAGCGAAATCAATGGTGCGAAAGATGATAATCCTTGCACGAGTCAACTCACCGACACATAGAGAGGTTGTAGTGGTTCTGTTCCTTTTGTTACAGAATCGCATTATATATGCTACAATGCGTTGCAGCTTTTGAAAGGAGTTGCCATGGTTTGCAATTGTAGAGTTCTTCTCCAATCTGATCTTGACATGTTGGCAGGCTCATTTTTTTTGACCGCCATTCCAGATCGCTGGGAACGATGGTTGGTATATTGGCCTACTTGTCACAGGAACCGTGTAGAGAGAGCGGTCCATATAGCCAGAGGTTATGTTCCGCTAATTTGCTGGCGGCGATTCCTCTTGATAGTACGTCTGCCAGGTTATTTGTATTATATTATTTGTATATTATTTGTATATAAACTGCCGCTCCGTACGCTCGTTCTGACGCATCGACGAACGTGTGTATTTCTTGAGTAATTGGCACATTTCCATCAAAGATATGCCTCGGGATTTGCATAGTATTTAATGCTTGCAAATCAGAGCGATATTTCCTCCAATCATCCTGGAGGTGGTGTGGGAGTTCATCGTCCCAACCCAGGTTCAGTCCCCACAGAGTTTGCATAAATATTTTTGCCTTCACTACAACAGGGACAAATAGTCCTAGTGGGTCGAATATCTGTGCAGATTCGGAACTTACAACTCGTTTGGTGATAGTTGAAGCTTCGCTCTTTTGGGATCGCCCACATAGTTTTGTGGTATCCATAGAAGACCCAACGTCTTCACACTGTAGTGTTTCAGTGTTTCGTCTAGCTTTACATTGTTGATAATGTCATCCTTAGGAATTTCTGTTAAAACTTGTACGTTGTTCGAGCACCATTTTCGGAGCTTTAATCCGGATAGCAACAGTATTTGGTTGAGTTCTCGTTGAATTTGAACTGCTTCCGGAATACTGTCTGCTCCAGTGAGGCAGTCGTCGACGTAGAAATCATGCTTTAGTACGGCTGATCCAAGTGGTAGTTTTTTATTGTCCTTCTCGGCCAAATAATCCAAGCATTTTGTAGCTAGGAATGCGGCTGACGTTGTACCGTAAGTGACGGTTTTGAGTCGGTAATACTTTTTCGCAGTGAGCCTCTATCGGTGATTGATGCTTTTTTTTCAGTTTCTAGAGTCTGTTGCTGCAGCTGCACAAATTGCAGCTGAGTTGTGCTCAGCAGAAAACTTTCCGGCGACAATCCATCCAAGTTTTGTATTTTGAAGAATTGGGCCTCCTGGCTTTAATAGAGTCTGGTTCGGTAGTAGCAACGAATAGTAGTGCTCGGCTCCGATAAGCATGTCAATCTCTTCTGGTTTATCGAAGTTTGGATCGGCTAGGGCAATGTTGCATGTGATTTGCAGATTTGTAGAATTTAACTGGTGGGCCGGTTGATCAGCTATGATGTGTGGTAACACAAAAGCTTCAACTTGTTGAGTAAAGTCATTATGCATTAATTTCATCAGAATATTTACTCTGGCTCTACTAGTTTTTGGATTGCCTCCAATTCCCTCGATACGTATTGAAGTACCGTGGAGTTTTAGTGATAGCATTGAAGCCATTCGTTCAGAAATCAAATTTATTTGTGATCCTGAATCAAGGAGAGCTCTGAAGGTCGCAACCTGACCATTGCTTGCTTTTACTGCCACTTTGACGGTGGCGAGTAGGTTGTAACTTTTGTTGCTTGCTGCACCTACAGTAAGCGATCGTTGCTCGGTTGCTGCACTGCAGCAATGTATTGTGTTTTTTGTCACATTTAAAACACATGCGACCTCGGCATTCCTTTGCCTTGTGGTTACTGCTGATGCAGTTGACAAACAACCGTTGTTTTTGCACCCAATTGAGTCGATCGTATACTGTTTTGTTGCGGAAGTCATCGCATCTGTAAGGCAAATGATTCCTTTTGCAAAATAGACTTTTTGATACCTTTACAGCGCTGGCAGAGGTACATGTAGGTCCTTTTGCTCCCTTTTTGCCTATTGGCCTCTTTTTCCTGTCTCCAGCACACGAATTCGTAGATCCAGGAAACTGACCATTGTGTCCAGACTTTGCAGCTCTCGAGACCCATCTAACGACTGTTCGTATAGAGCTCTAGTTGCAAAATCTAATTTTTGCTTGTTGATGGCAATCAATATTGTATTCCAACTAGGTACATCGATGTCAAGTCCCTTTATGGATGCCAGGGACTCTATTGTGGTAATGTATAATCCTATTAATGACTTCGAATCTTCACTATTTGTGCGTTGCTGCAGGAGACGATTGAGAATCGTGTCTGCTATATGTCGGGGATTGTTGTAAGCGTCAACCAATATACCCCATGCATTCAAGTAATTTTCTTTTATAAGATCGATATGCCTCATAAACGGTGGTTTATAGATACCACATTTTACGTACGGTTGGCATGTTAGTATCATGGACCATGCATTTGAATAAATCGAAAAATTGAGTCCATTTGAGCAGATCTCCATCGAATTTTGGGATGCTGACTCTGGGCAAGTGCACATTTTCCTGGCTTGATGTATTGCTTTTTGCCCCTAAGAACGCTTTAATTTCCTTTTCCAGTCTTAGGAAGGACTGCATATCATATCCTCCCTTAATTGGGTCATCGTATTCTTCGTGAACGCAAAAATGAATTTCTTAAGTCTGAGACCATAGTGATTATATCAAATCACTTGTAATGGTCTTTCCAGTCTCTGAAAGCTCTTTCAGAGCGCGTTTGATATACTCGGTTATCGGCATTTGTCGGCGACATGCCGATCTGAGTTTGTCAGATGCTATCATGGGTTGATGTATACCTACCTCTTCTGTATTTACATCAGCGTGGCTTGTTGATTGTTCCATATTATCGAGCATGTTCGCTCTGTATTTTTCGTATGTGTCACGACAGTCATCGTAGAACTTGGTATACTCAGTGGTTCTATAATTTTCAGGAATATTGAGATGGTTTGTCGCAAACCTATTCCACGCGTCATCGATTGCGGCCAATTTGGTTTGATAATACGTGGGTTTTTGTTTCCTCTCCGCAGAATCCTTTTTGTAGTTGCGGATATACTTTGAGATCTCTTGGCTGATCTGCTCTTGCAAGTCTTATGCCTCTGCGACTGCTTGCTCTTTCATTGTATAAGCCATTATATTGTTACTTCACTTCTGACCCGTTGGGAGTGTTTTATTCGCTACAAAGCTGGATAAGCTCCTGTTCGCAACCGTCGATGGTCGAAGAAGTTGAACAACGACTTGGAAGATTTTTTCAAAGTGTCGCCTTGTTGACAACTCTGAGAAGTGTGTCCAGGATGGTTTCCTGTAGGGATCACTGAATGTGATCAACGGCTAGATATCTGAGTTCTGAGCCAAAAGCATATTAAAATCCTTCAAAGTGTCGCCTGATTGACAACTTTGAGATTGTGACCAAAGGATGATTGAAATCCTTCAGAGGTCGGATGTTTCCTGTGAGTAGGAACGGCTAGAAATCTGAGTTCTGAGCCAAAGGATGATTTAAATTCTTCAAAGATCTAGGATGTTTCCTAGACCGTCGTGGTCACCAAATATTAATGTAGGCTTAGGTGCCTGGCATACAGTACATAAACTGTCTGCCTTGTGTCGCCGCAACTAGAACATGAACCAGTTGGACTTTAGGTGGTGCACATGAGGGTCTGAAGACTCTGCGACAGCCTCTGTTAAATGCAGCCAAATGAGTAAAGCTCGCGTTGTGGTCAAAACAATTACTGATTTTATTGAGGAAACTTAACGGTATTTATAGCTAAACAAAGTATAAAAACTATGCATATGTCAACGAAATTGTGTGTAAAGAGAAATGTGGGTTACTATGTATTATGATCTATGCAGAAATAGGAACGTTGCCCAGTTCGACTTCTTCATGTCAGCAGAATATGCATTCGCGCTTGACCTGATAATTGCTACCTTTTTGTTATTGCACATACATATTGCTGAGACTGAACACATGCCTATCTAAAATTCTGGAAAAAATTATAGCAAAACGACTGTGGTTGTTTGTACTAAGCGACAAACTTATCCAAAACAGCCAAACTGGTTTCAGAAAAGGGAAATCAGCTATAGACAGTCTACTGCTAGTAGACCATCTATTAGCAAGAGCTATCTCAAGAAGAAACCACGCATCCATCATAGCTCTAGATTTCGCAAAAGCTTTCGACAGAATTGGAATCCACTACATACTCAACCAACTCGCCATTTGGAAAACAGGACCAAAAATAACAAGCTACATAAAAAATTATATGACAAACAGAAAAATACTGGTTCGAATCAACTCCGACTTCTCTTCCCTTCAGCCCATCAAAAATGGCATACCTCAAGGCTCTCCACTATCCGTGATCCTCTTTGTGATAGCATATAACCAACTAGCAGAAAAACTCACTCTTCATCCCAACATTAGCCTAAGCGCATATGCGGACGACTTTAACTTGATACTAAAGGTACAAAACAGAAAAAATATCAACATAAACCTTAACCCTAACATAACCACCATACTAGACTGGGCCGAATACTCTGGTGCCAAGCTTTCGACCACAAAATGTAAACATCTGCACGTTTGCAGAAAGCACAACTGCAACTGCATTTTATCCACGGGCAACATACAAATACAAAACGAAACATCACTAAAAATACTTGGCGTACATTTCAATAACAAATACAGGTGGATAACGCATACAGAACTACTCTCACACAGCCTTAAACAATCAATTAACATAAAAAATTGCCTCTCAAGCTCAAAATTAAACTGCAATACGTCTACACTTCTAAACGTCACAAAAGCAACCATCACCGCAAAAGCAGATTACGGTCTTCCAATCTACGGATATTGCCCACAAACAACATTACGAAAAGTAAAATCAACGATAAACACTGTCTTCAGAAATGCTCTTGGCGCATTCAGGACGACCCTTATCGATAACATCCTGTACGAAGCACGCGCAGGCCCGCTAGAAGATAGACGTGACCTCCTAACAACAAAAATTATAAAATCTCTGATTAACGCCAAAAACTCCCCAATAATTAAAATTCTTAAATCACACCGACCACCAAAACGACCACAATACAAATCAACAATATACCGCATAATAGACAACTTCATAGCCCACAACCTCCCCCTCAAATAAGTTACTCAACGTGCACAGACCACACCACCCTGGAACATTGATATGTTAAAAAGAAATTAAGACATAGGACAATCACAAATTCACATACATTTACACAGACGGATCGCACACAAACACAATTACCAGCCTCGCAATCAAAAACGAAACAGATTGCATAAAACTAGGGCTTCTACCACACTACTCGTCAGTGTTTTCCGCTGAGCTACTAGCAATAGTAGAGGAACTCGAAATATTAAAAAACAAAAAAGGCAAGTTTTGCATATGCTCTGACTCTCTCTCTGCTATCGACGCAATAAAAAACACAAACAATATCGAACATTACACTTCACACGCCCGCAACCTGCTACAAAAATTCCCTAACAAATTCTAACTACTTTGGATACCCGGCCACGTAGGAACACCAGGAAATTAACTGGCAGATACCCTAGCAAAAGACCCAATTTAACAACCACTTATAACTATTGAAAATCTTAACACAAAAGACATACTCAAATATATAAAAAACACACACCAAGCAAAAACACTATTATACATAACGAAGACATCAGCCTGGTACCAGTCAATTAACCCATTCCAATTCAACAGCTTCCACATCACAAAAAACAACCACTTATCCATCTCACGTTTAGACCAGATAAAAATAACAAGACTCAGACTTGGACACACCAAAATAGTCCACACACACTATATCGATCCAAACCATACCAATACCTGTCCACTCTGCAATGCCATTTTATCAATAAGTCACTTACTTTCCACTTGCAACGCGCTAAACATCCAGAGACAACAAATATTTAATAACACCAACCCACTAGAATCACTTTCCAATCCCATAGCACCAAACATATCAAAAATTATACAATTTCTAAAAAACACAAATTTATACCATCGCATATATATATATTTCTAAAAAACACAAATTTATACCACCGCATATAAGATGATTCTAGATAATAAGATGATTCTAGAAATAAATACCTATAAGAGACCCACAAAATAATATTATGGACAATTCGAGCTGAAGGCCCACGATGCCTTTGCTCAATATCATTGCTAGCTCATAATTTTAATTATTTGTTAGCTCATTATAAATAAATAAATAAATATGATTTATTTTTGTTAATTTTTCCCATTTGAGTTTTAAAATCGTAAAAAACAATCGTTTTTTATGTTTTTTGAGGGCTCAAGCGGGCGTGGCCAAATTTTAAAACAAACTTGATTTGCGTGCAACAGATTCCAATGTTGTAACCAAATTTGGTAACTCAAGCTCTTATAGTCTCTGAGATCTGTTGTTTCACACGGACGGACAGACTGACAGACGGCCATGGCTAAATCGACTCGGCTGGTGATGCTGATCAAGAATATATATACTTTATGGGGTCGGAGATGACTTCTTCTGCCTGTTACATACATTCTCGGTTGGCACTAACTTTTAATACCCTTGTACCTTATGGGTACCGGGTATAAAAAGAAGAATCAAATAAGAAATGAAGGGGATGGCTTTTAGAGTGGTTTTTATTAGGTTAAGTTGGTTAGTAATTAAGATCTGCGTCTATTCATTTTCGCTGTGACTTCTCTAGTGATGGTAACTTCCCTATGTGATGGTAACTTCTCCTCGCAGTATCGATATCGAGGAACAATCGACTACCCAACAGTATAGTGCTTATAGCAGCCCGCTAACACTTGCTGTTGATTAACCGTCCGTTACAGTCGGCCTTTCCTGATATATCACAGCGTCCTCGCAAGATTCGCTGCTTAGGTCGTCTTCCAAGTCGTCATCTTCTTCTGGATCATCGGGTGTTAGTTTGCACCAGCATTTCATCTTATCAGACGAATACACCGATTTGTAGTGCCTTTGCGTTCGTTGGATATCTTCAATCAGATACCTATAATTTGGCAGAACCTTGTTGATAATAAAAGGACCTTTATAGCGAGGCTCCAATTTGCGTGATGTGCCCATACTATTCGGCTCGTTTTCGACTAATACCAGATCACCAAGGTTGTATACGATTGGCTTGTAATGCTCGTTTTTTGGCAGCAGCCCTGTGATCATTGCCTGTATTGGCAGCGTCTGCTCGTAAACTTTCCAACTCCGCATCTGTCATCATCTTGTGATCCAGACCTTGGATCGCGCTAGTCAGTGTATTCTTCAGGATATTTCGTGGCTCGTAACCGTACAAAAGCTGAAATGGAGAACATTTGGTCGTATTGTTTACCATAGTGTTGATGCTCCACTGGATAGCTCGTTATTGCTCGTCCCATCGTTTTTTATTTTCGGTTGATGGCTATATCATGGATAAGACTATGCTGTTTTTTCGTCCTGCATGACAGTTCGCTCTTGGGGTCCTGACAGCATTAAGGATGTGTTTTATATTATTCGATTTGCAGTATTTGGCAAAGTCCTTCGACGTAAAAGCGGTACCGCGATCGGTGATGATTCGATTCGGCATTCCCAAATAGCTGGTCACGTCGCTCGCACAATGATGAATTTAGTGAAGGCGTCGACGATCACTAAAATATGATCGTTTCGCTTCGAACTCTTTGGAAACGGTCCCAGGTGGTCCATGTTTACGGTAGAGAAAGGAATTGGAGTGATGTCATCGTAATGGTACTGACTTTCTTGTCGTCCACCTGGTATTTTATAAAGCGCACAGCGCACACAAGACTTAATGTAGCTTTTAACGAAGTTCCGCATTCTGGGGAACCAAAACAAATTGAGAATTCGACTTATTGTTTTCTCGGTGCTCATGTGTCCAGCCTTGTCGTGACATTCATGCAGAATATGGAACCTTAACTGTTTCGGAACAACCCATAGCATCATGCTATCATACTTGCGAAACAAGCGGTCTTGCTCGATCACATATTCATCGTTTTATGACTTTTTATCCTCTACAATTTTCCGGATTTTCTCGTCTTGTAGCTGTATCGACTATGGTCTTCGAAATTTTCAAGCTTGCTGGTTCCATCTCATGTGCATCTTCGAATGGGGCTCGACTCAGTGCGTCAACGTGTTTCATCTGCGTTCCAGCCCGATGAACAATATCTATATCAAAGTCTTGAATCCGCAACCACCATCTTCGATTCGGTGTATAAGCTCTCGTTTTTCAATTGACGTTTTCAAAGCATTACAATCGGTAACGACTTTGATCCTCTTACCATAGATATTAGACTTGAATCGCTCCAACGACTCGACGACGGCTAGAGCTTCCAGCCCGTAACTGTTGTAGTTCTTCTCAGATTTTGAAGTTGCTCGGCTATAGTATGCAATTGGCTTCAGATTATCCTCGTCGATTTGCAACAAAACTCACGCTAGGCGATAGCTGGTGATAACAGGTTTTGAAATCAAGGATCTCTTCAATTAGGCATACGTCGTTCCGTCTGCTCCCCCTTGAATTTCTGGTCTGTAGCAATTGCATTCGCAAGGGCTCGGATATAATAGCGTATCCGGCAACAAGTTTTCGGAAGTATCCGCTAAGACCCAAAAACTGTCTCACTTCGGTGACATTGCTCGGTACGGGGAACAATGCAATGGCATTCGTCTTAATTTCTCATGAACTGATTCCGTGTGCGTGTATCTGATGACCTAGGAACGTAATTGATTGATTATACAATTCACATTTGTTCATATTAAGAGTTCAACCACAATCTTGCAACACTTGAAGGATTCTCTCAAGCTTGCAATACATCTCGTCAAATGTCTGGCTGCCAATTAGGATATCGTCCATGTAATGCATCATGTCGCCTTTCTGCACTCGCTTCTGTAGTTCTGCCATGAGTCGATTAAACACAGCAGCCGCATTCTTTAGCCCAATCGGAAGTCGCTTGAACTCATAGATTCCATCCGTGGTGATGAAAGCAGTAAATTTTCGACTTCTGGTGCTACTTCAATTTGATAATAGCCCATGTTGATATCCAGAGAAGAAAAGTACTTAAGACGCTTTGCTTCCTGCAGACGCTCCTCGATATTTGGAACTGGGAAATTTTCCTTCTTGATCAGCTTGTTCAGGCGGCGGTAATCAACGCAAAGTCGATCGCTACCGTTCGGCTACTGTAATAATATTTTGCTCCAACAGCTCAGTTACAATTTTGCTCACAACTTCCTTCTTTGGCTCGGAAACTCGGTATGGCGCTTGGCAAACCACCTGGCCGCTCTCGACGATAATATGAACTTGGACGATGTTGGATTTTCCTATGCCTTGCAGTCCTGCAGAGAAAACATTGGCGAACTTCTCCAGAAAACTGCGCATCTGACTTTTCTCTTGCTCGTTCAGAAAATTGTTAAAAATTTTTTTGTTATGTTGTCGCTTAAAAAGGGTACCGGTTGGTGAACTGCTCGTTTCACTTCAGCGTCGCCTAGCTCAAAATTCAACGACAGGTGAGCGCTAATGATGACGTCCTGCCCCAACAGAAAATCTTCCTGCAGAAGATCGTCGTCTGCTACGTATACTTTTGCAGTAACTGTTTTTCCATCAATGTCCATATCCACAACCATTGCTTCGGCAAGGACACATGAACCTCCACAAATGCCTCTGATTTTCATAATGCACCTGTGGCGATCAGCGTTAATTTCTTAGGCCACTGACTGATGAATGATACTTGCCTGGCTCCCATAACGGTGCGAATTAATGCTGATTTTCCTGGTAAATAGCTTGTCTTGATTTGCGGCTTGGTATTTATCGGCTTGACATCGTTGTCCTGCCTTGGTTCAAAGCTGCTACCTTTTAAATAAATCTCCTTCTTATTTGCAAACGACCGACCTCTGTTCACAAAATAGGATTTGGCCGCATCACGAAACTGCTTCATTGTTGAAAAGTAAATTGCTGCAATACTGTTTTGCAATTCTCGGTGCTGTAGACCTTCTCGAGCGTAACGAATAATTGCTGCATCGCTAAGCTTGTAACGCACGCCGAGGGCGGACATCCGGAAACACGGCCGCACTAGCCATGTTGAAGTGAACTTCAGCCTCGTCTGGTGTTGCTCCGAACTCATCCCGTATAGCTTCTGCTAAGTTGCTCCATGTGGTGTGTAAAACCAGCAAAGAATCGAGCCACATCTAGGCTGGACCCTTAAGCTTCGTATAAATGGCGAGTAATACGAATTTATCATCCCACCAACCACTTTGTTGACACGATCGATGAACTGGTTAACTGATATGGCGTTCTCGTCGGTGGGATCAAACTCCGGCAAGGTGTTTGCTACCTCTTTGACCGACGCTTGCTTGACGTTGTTGGTATCCTGGCCACCAGCATTGTTTTCTGAAACCTCGTCTCTGCTTTCCTGTTGCTGGTTCGCGGCTGCTGCTACCGCTGACGCTGCTGCTCCTGCTGCGCTCCGCGTTTGGATGGTAATAAACTGTTCCATCAGGTCCTTAAGTTCCGCCTTTTGATTTTGTAATTGTGAAATCGCCGCTCCTCGTGACGACAGCGTTTCCTCATTGACTCCCGCTGCATCTCCGATTGCTCAAACTCCACTAGTCGTTGTACTAGCTCTGCTCTGGACCCTGAAGCTGATAAGTCCCTCTCTCGCAGAAGCAATCTTAACTGGTCTGCCTTCAGTTCCGCTATTTGGACAATTTTCCTCGATATCGATATTCGCTCTTTTTGTTCGCTTTATTTTTGCCCTCACAAACACGCATGTGTGCTGGTATGTATTCCACAACGTCGACTCGTTGAACTTGTGAATTTCACCACGATGCTACATATACACACACACTCTCTTTGTATATGTATTTTCAGGCTCACACAGATTCCTGATGCAGTTCCTAGAAACTTCTTCTCCTCTGGTTCACACAGACACCTTTAAGACTTCTTGAGACACCTTCTCGTGTTGATCGCTGAATTTTGAATTCGTCTGCCACGTAGAATAGGAACACATCCGTTATTTGCAATTTTCTTCGTCACACAGACCGTTGGGAATACATCCCATTGCAAATTTTCCACGCCGACGATTCTGCTGCTTTCTTTGAGACTCTCTCGCTATGTGTTTACTCCACATATAACCAACTCTGATAATCCCACTTCTGAACTGTGGAGGGATGCCTTTAAGAGTGGTTTTTATTAGGTAAAGTTGGTTATAATTAGTTTTAAAGTTTAAGAAGTTAAGATCTGCGTCTATTCATTTTCGCTGTGACTTCTCTAGTGATGGTAACTTCCCTCTGTGATGGTAACTTCTCCTGGCAGTATCGATATCGACGAACTATCGAATACCCAACAGTGTAGTGCTTATAGCAGCCCGCTAACAGTTGCTGTTGATTAACCGTCCGTTACACAACTATATCTCGCAGTTCTCAGAAGAGTGTTAATACGATGACCGCAAGAGTTATTTGGCGCTCAGTTTTGGTTGTCGCTGAGTATACGCTGCGTATATTATACGCAACTGCGACATTGGTTCTTGGTAAGACATGGATTCTAGCTATTCCTTCTCTTTCAGAGAGTGAGATCGCTCCTGCTGTTCTCGTAGCGCGACGGCATTGCCAGTTCTCTTAAAGAGGCCTGGTTGCCCAAGAAAGAGAGAGAGAAGCAGAGAGCAAGAAGTGGCATGGAGATGAGCTCTGGTATTTGAAACGGTCGAATTGAATTTGGCTCTCTGCATGATCGGGACTGACTGCTCAAGCGAAATGGCAGAACCAGAAAATACTCTCTTCGTTATCAGAAGTGGGATCGGAATGCCAGTCCTGTGGCATTCGATGCTGAAAATCGTGCTTTTTTGGAACTTGTGAAATCAATGAACACACCGCGAGTGCCATTAACGGAAGCGAAATCGAATTCTATAACATTGCCGAAATTTGACCCTGATAGTAAGGGCGCTAATGTCAGTGCGTGGTGCAATACAGTTGCATTCATTTTTGCGAAAACATTCTAAAGGCAGTGCCCTTGTCATGGCCTCAGCAAAGCTATGCAAGGAAGTGCTTCTCAGTGGTTGGCGCAAATCTGTTTCAGGGGCATGACTTGGCCGCAATTCCAGGAATTGTTAGTGCAACGATTCGTTGGTATCGAGACCCCGGCAGCGACATTGATGAACATCTTTAATGGGCGTCCAAATCCAGGAGGAAATTTATCCGAATTTATGGCAGCCGCCTGGTGACGTCTCTCATGTCCAAGTTCAAATCAATTGAATTGGAAGAGCTCATCGTTTTGACGCACCTTTCCAACTTGGATGCCGTAACGATCTGCAGCAAAAATTAAAGGCGCATGCGTATTCAAAACGCAACGACGAATCCTTTGGAAATGAAGTAGAAGGGAAGAAAATTAAGCTGCCATCGCTAGTTAAGTGTCATCACTGTGGGCGTATTGGCCATAAGATTGCTGGCATACTCTGCATATCGATATTACTGAATTTGAGTGGCAAAAATGACCAAATGGAGTATGTCATTGTTATTATTGAAGCTTTTACTAAGTTCGTATATTTGCATCACACTTTGAGCTTAAATTCAGAAAACTGTCTGAGAGCTATGAAATCTGTTGTGTCGTTGTTTGGTTTGCCAATGCGTGTGATTACCGATCAGGGAAGATCTTTTGCCAGTTCTGGATTCCGCATGTTTTGCTCTTCCCACAAAATTAACCTTCATTTGATTGCCACTGGCGCCAGCCGAGCCAACGCGCAAGTCGAGCGTGTAATGAGTACGCTTAAAAGTACTATTAACCGTGTCACCAAAGTAAATTCTTTGGAGTTAATGATCGGCAGAGAAGGGAGGCCATTTGGCTGGTTGCCTCTTACAGAGGAAGAGGAGATAATAGATAGGGATAAAATTAGAACGCAAGCCAATGAAAATATTGATCGGAACGCCCAATACGATAAAAAGAGATTTTATGAAAACAAAGCACAGATTGTAAAGTACCAGGTTGGTGACAATGTTTTGATTAGAAATTAAGAGAGAAATTATTTATGTTTTAGAGGGAGATAGATATAAACTAAAGTGCGGTCTTTACCGAATACACAAATTCTTGCGGAAATTGATGAAGAATTTGATCGTACGATTGATGAAAATAATTAGCCCCCAAGAGGCAAGATCTTTAGAAAAATAAGTTGTGTTGTTTGTGTATGGCTGCACAACGATCCTGTGTGGATGCGTGGCGGAAGCATATGAGTATGCCGCCGCACCATGATCCTGTGTAGATGCTTGGCGGGAGCCAAGCACCATGTAAATCCTGTGTGGCATCTTGGCGAGAACTATTGTGTGAGACTGCACCATGATCCTGTGTGGATGCGTGGCGGGAGTCAGGAGGACGAGTTGGTGTCCAATTGGAAATAAAGAGAAATTGTGAAAATGAATTTTGTTGAGATATGACAAGAAATTAATTGGTTTAATTATTGGTTGCACGTTTATGAAATAATTGAATAATTTAGATTGGAAGTATACAAGTATGTCAATAAATAAGTGAAAGAAATAGTGCTTGTTGTACAGCTTATTGGGTTATAATCACGTGTCGCAGTTCTCAGAAGAGTTTGAATTCGATGAACGCAAAAGTTATTTGGCGCTCAGTTTTGGATGTCGCTGAGTATACGCTCCGTATAATACGCAGCTGCGACATTGGTTCCTGGTAAGACATGGAGTCTAAATATTCCTTCTCTTTGAGAGAGTGAGATCTCTCCTGCTGTTCTCGTAGCGCGACGGCATTGCCAGTTCTCTTAAAGAGCGGCGTAGTCGTCGAGTGAGGCCTGGTCGGCCAAGAGAGAGAGAAAAGCAGAGAGCAAGAAATGGCATGGAGATGAGCTCTGGTATTTGAAACGATCGGGACGTGATCGGAACGCGATCGGGACTGACTGCGCAATTGAAATGGCAGAACCAGAAAACACTCCTTCTCCATTATATATATGTATTTATAAAAAAAAACGTAATAGATTATTGGTGGAAATAAATATTAATATGACAACGCCGTATCTGAGCTGATATCGATAGTTGTCTTCCAGCAACTTCATATAGTGTATATTGATAGTACCTAAGTGCATCTCTCTGATTTTTTACTCCGCCGCGTGTGGTCGCGTTTCATCTTTTGTATATTCTATTCCAAATAATTACTCTCAATAAACACATTTATAACAATTATTTTACGATATATCCGTAGAAGATTCGTAACATTTTTATTTTCCGTTACAGTTTACTTATAATTACTTATTTTTTCCCATAGAACTAACTACCTATGCTTACCACAACGAATATCTTAGACTGAACGATTAAGTTAAGGGGACACAAACCAAGGGGAATATCTTTGGTCTGGATCACACTCAACTCTAGGGGGGAGGAGTTACCATCTCTAATCTTTCGAGATGCAACTACAATCGATGCATCTGGCATCATTGATTAGCCAAGAGTGCATCAGAGAAAACAATGTTAATCAACATACAAGGAGACGAGGTTACTAGGAGCCGAAGTAATAGAGGACGACGACGACGACATCACTCGAGCAGAGCCGTCGCACAGTGCGGCCATTTGAGTTTTTGCGTTGCAAAAATTATAACTTTTGAACCAAGTAAAATAACCGCATAATTTCCAACCTATAAAAAAGGTCTTTTACCAAGGTGCTACGATTTTTGTATGATTACTTATGATTTTTCAAAGTCAAAATTTGTAAACATCATAGAAAAATCACGTTTATTTTACAAAAGAAAATTTTTTTTTACCTCTTGAGATTTCTATTTGTGTTTATTTTTATTGTTTTTAATTTAAAAAAAAGTTTGACAAAAAAAATTTTTGTTTTGTTCCAGCAGGCGTACGTTTATAAGGGATTTTACACCAGGGAAGTACGAAATAAAACTTATTGACCCGTGACTTTTTTCGTTTTTTGATTCAAGGTCTATGGGGCTGCAGACAGCTCTATTTAACTCGATTAATAATTTATTCGAAAAAAATGTAAAATATGTTATTTTCCATCGAAGTTGAAGTTAATTAGTTTCAAAATCGGCACTTAGCTGAAAAATTAAAAAAGGCAAAACAGGCAGCGTGTCGATTTTGAAACTAATTAAAAACTTTTTAAATATTTTTGTTTAAATAACTATTAATCGTCACAAAATTTGGTATCAGAAATTTTTGGAGTTGAATGTGCCATCGTCACTTTAATCTCACCTCGTTAAGAGGTGTTTTTATTTTATAATATTGACCAGATGTTTGCAACGCAGTGAAGGAGGCATCTCCGACCCCATAAAGTATATATATTCTTGATCAGCATCACCAGCCGAGTCGATCTAGCCATGTCCGTCTGTCTGTCTGTCCGCCTGTCTGTCCGTCTGTCTGTCCGTCTGTCGGTTTCTACGCGAACTAGTCTCTCAGTTTTTGAGCTATCGAGCTGAAATTTTCAGCATAGTCTTATTTCTTTAGCACGCAGTATATATGTAGGAACGACCGAAATCGGACTACTATATCCTATAGCTGCCATAGGAATGATGAAGAAATTAATGTAAAAAATATTTTAACCTTTCTGTTTTTCAACGTATTTCTATAAATTTTAAGATATAACATTTTTTTATGGTTCTAGAATTACGGTTTTAATTTCATTAAGATCGGAACACTATATCATATAGCTGCCATAGAAGCGATCGGTCGATTTATTTGAAAATGTATAACTCTACATGTAAAATGCAAAATTTACAAAATTCGATATTTTTTCAACATTACTAAAATGGTTCGATTTTCAATGATCCAATTGCAGACTGCAAGGGTATTCCAACTTCGGTTTACCGAAGTTAGCTTTCTTTCTCGTTTAATCTAAAGTTGCGGTTTCCACTACTTTGGCGGGAAAAAAGGAAATCTCGCGCCCATAACTTCTGAACGACTAAAGTTACAGAAACGTGCGATATGTCGTTGGAAAAGTATTTTGACATGATAATTACTTTTCCCTGACAACATTTTTTTAAATATTATAATTAAGAATTTAGAATTAAAATGAATTTTTTTTAAGATTAAAAATTTTTTTTTTTTAATGGCTTTTACGATTTTGAAAGTCACTTCAGGCCGTATAGCCCTTGAGATATTTCGTGGTACAACACATATCTCCGAAAAGTCGCTTTCTCATCAAAATTAGTAGCAATGATCCCATATAGCTAACTTCTTATATGCATTTTGTTTGTTAATTTTTCCCATTTGAGTTTCAAACAAAAACTTATAACAACAATGGAAGACCTATGTATGTACATACATATGACATTTAAAAAACTTCTGATATCAAATAAAAAACCTCTTAACGAGGTGAGATTAAAGTGACGATGGCACATTCAACTCAAAAAATTTCTGATACCAAATTTTGTGGCGATTAATAGTTATTTAAACAAAAATATTTAAAAAGTTTTTAATTAGTTTCAAAATCGGCACGCTGCCTGTTCTGCCTTTTTAAATTTTTCAGCTTAGTGCCGATTTTGAAACTAATTAAAAACTTTTATATAGAAAACTTATATAATGAAATATAAATTCACTTATTTAAACAACAAAAATTTTATTAATTGCTAATTTTAAAATTTAATCCAAAAAAATTGGATAAACAAAATTTTTTGTTTTTCCATTTTGAGTATAAATAAACAAACGACTGGGGGTACCGACTCTGGAACACGCAACATAAAGTTGGCTATGTGAAAAACACGATTCTTCAAAAATCACACCGCAAACGTTAAGTGTTTGCCCTTGGGCCGTGTTGATAGACATCGCAAATGATAACCTCACAGGATATTGCAATCGTTTGAACTCAAATGGCATATTAGATGGAATCATAGGGATACGTGGTATGAAAGAAACTTATCCTTTTGATTTATCTGATAAGATAGTAGCTTCAATCAAATTTGGCAATAACTTTTTCACTGCCAATCTGGTTACACACAGTTACACAGTTTTGGTGGATTAATATTTCGCAATAATATAATCAAAGAACCAACTTTCAGATTCAAGCAATGCGGTGGCATACCACTCGGTTTCAATGAATTTTAAAATTCAACTGGAAAATGTATTGCATAATCTTGATTCTTAACACTGTCAATTGATTTATATGTCGTGACTACACCTGGCAATTTCGCTTGAATTTGAAAATTGGAATTGATATGAATGCTCTATCGTGCTAAAATGTCGCGTTCTTTCAACCAATCATGATTTGCTTCATGTCGCGTTCTTTCAACCAATCATGATTTGCTTCATTATGAAGAATATTGGGAAAAACATAGTCAATCAATTCATCTATTGATTGTGCAATTGTACAAAAATTATTCGATACAGCGATAAATCCGTCGCGACGGTACGGTCGATTTGTATTTTGCCATCACCAATTTCTAACAATTGTTTTGAAAACTCATGGGCAGCTGGATCATTTTGTAGGTGAATACGCATATTAATGGCCATTGTCAATTTTTTTACATATTTCCGAAGAACTTATGACTTCAAACAGGCACTTATTTTATCAGCAGGAGTTGATCAACTAAGCTGTTTGAAAAGTCCCGTGCCTGACTAGGAAGTAGAGTGATTTATACCAAACCCTTATTGTTTTTTAAAGGTACGAACCTTCAAAACAACATATCGAATGTGAGATAAGGATTAGTGAATTAGTTATTTAAAGAGAGTAAATTAAGTGTCATCAAGTGAGTGACTTTGATTAACATGGAACAAAATGAGTTCCGGGTTTTGTATCATTCTTATTTGTTGTGGATGAGCTGAAATATATGCATCATAAAGTGTTAAATCCCAATGTGCATCAATCTTCAATAAATGCAAGAGTTGACATGCTTCAATATATGTTTGACACAAAATAACCGATTATTGTTCTAATTCATGAAATGACTAATAACAATTGCAAATAAAAACACTCAGCATTGTTAGGATGTACAGTTTATATTCTTCCATCTGTTTGAAAAATGGATGTCCATCAACTGGTGTCCCTTGTTTACGTCTTTGAAATTTTTCTCAAAGACACATTCCATGTGTAATAAGAAGGCACTTCAGAATATAACAAATTTGTCGCAAATGTATCAGTTTCGCATAATTTGAAAAAAGCGGTCAACGTAGTTGCTGGTAGTTGTGCTGCTCTTTCCAATACATTTGC